>CATIWM010072015.1:0-12713 GCA_949671775.1 Mallotus repandus
TTTATATTTTTTCCAGTTCGGGTCGAATTCAAACCTTTTGATTTCTTGAAATTTTTCAGGGATCTCTGGACAATTATGTTCGGTTCAAGGGTTTCTCTTGGGTATTTTTTATGGGTATTTTTTGGTTTCTTTTGTGAAGTATTTTTGGTTTCTTTTGGGTTTCTTTTAGGTATTTTTTGTTGGTCTTTTTTTAGCCCGAGCACGCCTGAGAAAACTCTTGAAGGAGCTTTCCCCTTCATCATCGAATTTTAAGGTACTGTCAAAATTTGGGTATCAATAATCACCATGAGTTAACTCCACATTCAATGTCCTCAACTCAAGTAATATTGGAATTCACACATAAAGAATATAAGCTAAGTTACATGAGGACTTCTCGCTAAGTGCATCTGCTACCACATTATATTTCCTTAGGTGATATTCAATAGTGAAATCATACTCTTTTAGGAGTTCAACCCATCTTCTTTGCCTCAAGTTCAACTCTTTCTAGCTTAGTATATACTTCAAGCTCTTGTGATTAGTGAAGATCTGATACTTCTCACCATATAAGTAATGCCTCCAAATCGTTAAAGCAAAAGCAACTGCTACTAGTTCTAGGTCATGTCAAGGATAGTTCAACTTATGTGGCTACAATTGTTAAGAAGCATATGCTACCACTTTACCCTATTGTATCAGCACACAACCCAAACAATTTCTAGATGCATCAATGTATACAACATATTCTAGCCCTATCATTGGAAGTGTCAATACCGATGCTGAAGTTAAGCATGCCTTTAATTCATCAAAATTATCTTAGCATTCTTCATTTCAGACAAACTTCACATTCTTCCTTAGCAATTTGGTCAAAGTTAAGGCAATGATGGAGAAATTATGCACAAACGTTTTATAGCAGCCTGCCAACCCGAGGAAACTACACACCTCATATGCAGGTGGTTTCCAACTGATGATTGCTCTAATCTTCTTTGAATCAACATACACTCTCTCAACTGAAAATGACATGCCCCAGAAATACCACATTCTCTAGTAAGAATTCACACTTGCTAAATTTGGCATATGGTTGCTTATCCCTCAGTGTCTATAGCACAACTCTCAAATACTCATCATGCTCTTCTTTTAATCGTGAATTCACTAAAATGTCATAAATGAATACGATAACAAAAGTATCAAGATAAGGCTTGAATACCCTGTTCATTAAATTCATGAATTCAGTAGGAGCATTAGTTAACCCGAATAGCATCACTAGGAATTCATAATGCCCATATTGAGTTCTAAATGCTATTTTAGGTACATAAGCTTCCTTAATCTTCAACTAGTGATACCCAAACCTCAAGTCAATCTTTGAAAATACTCTAGCTCCTTGCAACTGATCAAACAAGTCATCAATCTGTGGCAGTGGATACTTGTTGCAAATGGTCACCTTGTTCAACTGTCTGTAATCAATACACAATCTCATATACCATCCTTTTTCTTCACAAACAGAACTGGTGCTCCCTAAGGTGATACATTAGACCTAATGTAACTTTTATTAAGTAATTCTTATAATTGCATCTTCAATTATTTCAATTCTACTGGAGCCATTATCTATGGAGCTTGTGAAATATAAGTTGTCCTTAGTTGTAAATCAATACTGAACTCAATCCCTCTATCAGGTAGCAACCTTGGAAGATCTTCGGGAGCTACATCCACAAACTCATTTACTACAGGAAGACTGTCAAGCTTTTGCACCTCTTTTTCAATGTTAAATACATGCTAAGAATGCTTCATACCCTTTTCTCATCATTCTTCCAGCTGTTAGTGCTCAAACCATGCTATAATGCTCTTAACCCCTTTCACCTCTAAACACCATTTTACCATTAGTAGGCATGTGGAGCTCTATTTTCTTTTTATAACAATCAATTAGTGCTTGATATTTAGTTAAGACATCCATGCCAAGAATCACATCAAACATTTGTAATGGTAATAGAACTAGATCTGGTTCTAATTTTTGACCCCAAACTATAGCTCACAACCCCAATAAACTTGTCTACAAACTACTGACTCACCCACTGGCATATCTACAGCTAAACCATGGTCCATCACTCTTTTTTTTATTATTCATGATGTGACTGATGATTCTATGAATGAATGAGTTGCACCCAGATTAATTAAAGCATAAGTATTTTCCCCAAAGATAGTTAACCTACCAGAAATGACGTCAAGGGATGATGTTGCCTCTTGTTGTGTCACCACAAAGACTCTAGTCTATACTTAAGGTCTCTCAGTTTATATAGACTAAATAGGTTATATTGATGTAGACGCACCACCGGCTTTACTAACACCAGCTCTTGAACCTTTACCCGTACCTCTACCAAAACTAGAAGTCCTACCTCCTCTACCAGCTGTGCTTTGGACTCCTCTACCACTACTAGTGCCAAACTATACAAAGTTAGGACAATCCCTCCTAAAATGACCAGATCCACCACACTTAAAACACTGGATAGTCCTCTTCCTACAATTTCCTCCCTCGTGTACATGACCATAAGTGGTACAAAGTGTGGTCCTTCTAAATGAACTACCTACACTAGCAACAGGTTATCTCACTAAGCTCTGGCTGAATTGAGAGGACTATGGTCTATAAGTGTCTAACAAAATCCAAGGTCCTCTATTGCCTCTGAATCCTCTAGTCTTTTGCCTTTGTTGAGATGTACCAGCTTCCTTCCTGAATCCCCTTTGTTTTCTTAGAAACTGGAGTCTTGAATTTGCCTTCTTGTTCTATTTATCCTCTCAGCTTTTCTTTCTCCATTGAATTTTCAACCCAGCCCCTTAAATTTTGGCCTTCATATAGTGATAATTCATTGTTCAATACAGTCTATAGGCCTTCTTTAAGCCTGTGACATTTATGAGCCTAAGTTAGGAAAATATTTGAAATATACCAGTATAACTCTTCAAATTTATCCACGTATTCTTGCACTAACATTGCCCCTTGTTTCAAAGCAATGAATTCATGTTTCCTTTCAACCTTGAATGCATATGTCAAGTATTCCTTATAGAACTAAGCATTGAACACATCCAAAGTTAACTGATCTTCATGCAACAATCTAACCCGAGCAGACCAAGTATCTGCCATATCATGTAGAAGGCCATACACATTATCAATTTTCTATGTCTCTGTTAATGCAAAAGTATTAAATGCTTTCTTTATAGCTCTCAACCATTTGTACGCCTCCCGAGAATCAACAAAGCCAAAAAAGTTGAATGCCCCACATTTCTTAGCATGCTCAATTATATCACCAAGTCTTCTCCTCTGTTCTTAGACTATCAACGTAGCAGTGATAGTCTTTGCTATCACCCTAGGATTAAGCTACAAAATAGGTGTAATAGAGGGTGGGGGAGGTGGAGGTTGTTCAACAACAAGGGTCCTAGCTTTAGACTCTAGCTCAAGATTAGCACTGCCCCAGACTCTGCCAACTCTCCCTCATCAGGGTGCCCTATAACAGTTCCTTCTTGGTGGCATCCTATAAATATAACAAAAATGTTTTCATTATTTCATCAAACAACTCCAAAAGCATATTTTAAAGGACAATTTTACAAAAGCTCTAATACAAACAATGTCACACCTCATCTCACGTAGCCCGAGAGATACGTTTAAAACAAGCCATTTAGCAAACCACTTGATTTAATCAAATTATGTTATAATTATAATTATAATAGCTAAAAGAATTAAAGTACCTCCTAATAAAATCTTGATACGATAATGTATGGAAAATAAAATTTTTCCTGTAATTTGATGAGTTTATGAATATTAACTATAGTATAGGATAACTAAGTAATATAGGAAATCACATTTTTTAAACTAGATTGATGTAAATCTTTGCAAATTAAAACATAGTAAAATAAACATCATTAAAGCAATATAAAACTCATTTCTACATAGTTGCTTTACATAAAGCCTAGCCACCATCATTTAACTACAAGATGTTTTCATTTATAATACATATTGAAATAAGGTTAATAAATAAAAATACAAGACTTCTTTGACAAGGATGTTGGCCAACCTTACTATCAACTTCTATCTGCGCTCACTCAACTTAGGCCACCCTCTAAAAAGCCCTGCTATCTGACAAGTTTAGAAAGCTGACTAACATAAGTATAAAAATACTCAGTGAATAGATAACTCAAACAGAAAATAATTTGGTAAAACCAAACACAATAAAAAACTCAAATCAACATACTGAAGTAACTAAAATCAAATTATAATCCACTTGAAATATCAAGGCCACTATTGCCTTTAAACTTATACAAAACTTACGTAAATAAAACACATGCTTTTCAATCATCAAAATAGTCTTTCACATGTATTAACCATCTCGACAATAAGCATCACATTTTGGCCATAACATACAAGCCATCATAAGCATCACTCTCTCAGCACACTTGAAGGCTAACCCTTCGACTACATTAGCATAGAATGACCCTTCTCCCTTCACCGTCTTGCACCTGTTGTTTATTACACAATAATGACAAATATAATCTCCTCAACACATATACACAACTCATATAGGGTGGTAATACACAAAGAAAATGCCATCTTTTACAAAATAATCAATCAAAACAACATTATCATATTTATGGTTCAATAAGCATTCAAAATCAACAATCTTCATCATAATCCAAGAAGAGAGAAATTAGGTTGAGCATAGCTCATTTTAATAACCAAATAAATAAAATGACTTAAAATTAGGTTGTAAAACAAGGCATTTATTAGTAATACACTTAACTTGCACACTTGAAACCATTATTGTTTTAAAGCTTAAATATTTCAAGTAATTCAAGAAATAACTACACTGAATTAAAAGAATTCCTTACACCTCATTTTAGATTCACAAAATCATTAAAATTTAATTTTCTTGCTATTATAAAAAGGGTTTAAGGGCTTGAATAACTAAAATAGCTCTCAAAACAAACATAACAGATTCACCGTTTTGCTTAATTTGCACCAACACCTTCCTTTCCTTTTCCAACACCTAAAATATGCAGTTCATTTAAAAATCATCAATATAATGATTCCATATATTGATCTAATCATGCTTCCTCCAAATGATATGCATAAAATGCAAACCAACTCAATTTCATAATTCTGCTCTAAAAGAGTTGTTTCAGGCTTAACTTAAAAAAATTTCCCAGATATATAGAAGTTGAATTTGAAGCTCAAATTTGAATCCGCCTTAGATTTATACATATACTAATTTTTTTAAAACATTTGATTTAATTTGGAAGACTATAGAGTGAGATATAGGCAACTAAACACAACGGGGTCAATATACACGAATAGACTGAGCATTAAAATGTTTCTCATTATTAGACTAACTTCCTAATTGTTTCAGCTCAATCTAAAACATAAAAAGTTGTAGATAACTCTTTTAAGTTTTTACATAATAAAATATCACTCAATTTGAAGCTCTATAACTCAATTTATCATCAAAATACAGAGAATGTCAAACCAGACATCTGGAATCCGAGAACAACAAGTTATGAATCGTAATTAAAATCAACCAAAACAAGTAAATCACTTACCAATTGGATCAATAAAGCCTTTAGGGATGATAAGCACAACCTGAAAAGTGATTTAGAACATCAAATTTCTCTTGAAAAGCAAGCTTAAAGTTGGGGAAGTAAGCAGCCCCTAGGTTTGTCTCTTTCTCTCTTCTTTTCTTCTATTTACTTAACATCTATGGCTGCCCAAATGAACAACCATGTATTTTTTTCCTTAAGGAGAAGGAAAAGAAGTTTCTAGAATTAATTTTGATAGGTTATAAGGTAAAATACTCATTTTAGCCCTTAATGAAATATTCATAATACTTATTAACCTTTGATATTTTAATTGTTCACTTAATGACAATTACTTGTTTCAATTGAGTCCAAATCATCCTAAACATTTAAGTACTCATTATGCACTTCAATTTTTTTCCTAATCCCTTTTATTCTCTCAATTTTACTCAATTTGAGTGTCATCAAAATTTAAAAATTCTCATTCTATTATCAAGTAGAAGTCACAACTTAACCCGATACACTTGTCTAACTAAGATATATTAGCTTACACTTAAATTCAATCAATAAATGTGTAAATGCAAATGTAATATAATTGCAAATGTATCTATAATTAGAGTGCGGATGTGACAATTACACAATCCGAATGGCATCATTCTCTATGTAAATGTGTTATAAGGACATGTAAAAGTTATTTTCTCCTGATCCTATAGAGCTATTGTAATTTGATTATATCCCGAATAACCATCCAAAAAATACTAGAAAGCATGCCTTGCCATTCTCTCCAACATTTGATCAATGAATGGCAATGGAAAGAGTTATTTTTTTTTTTTGCTAAATTCAACTTCCTGTAATCAATGCATATCCTCCATCCATTCACCACTCTTATGGGAATCAACTCCCCTTCCTCATTTTTCACAATGGCTATTCCACCCTTCTTTGGTACACATTGAATCTGACTTACCCATGAATTGTCTGAAATTGGGTAAATGATCCCTACATATAAAAGTTTGACCACCTTTTTCTTTACCACTTCTTTCATGTTTGGATTAAGCTTCCGCTGCCTTTCAATGGTTGATTTGTGCCCTTGCTCTATCAAGATTTTGTGCATGCAATAAGAAGGAAATATGCCCCATATGTCAAAGATCTGCCAACCAATTGCTTTTATCCTCCTCCTTAACAATTTCACAAGCAACTCCTCTTGGCCTGGGGTAAGTTTGGAGGATATAATAGCACGTAAGGTTTTATCCTCTCCTAGAAAAGTGTATACCTCAAATAATTGGGTAAAGATTTCAAATATAGTTTTGGTGGCTTTATGGTTAAGGGTGGTGTAGGTTCAACATTTGGTAATTATACATGGGGTAAGTAGGATTGGTGTTTGAGTTGTACTTCTTCTTGAGTGGATTGTACCTGAAAACACTTCTCAATATTCTCTATTTCCACAGATTTTGGCAAACTCCATCATTGGAATTCACTCACAAAATTATCAATAACATCAACTTGCAAACCAAAATCAATATCAAAGGGGTATTTCATACCTTAGTAAACATTAAATTTACAACTTTCATCTCCCACTCTTAGTGTGAGTGTGCCATTATAAGCATCAATAATGGCTTTTGTAGTATATAGAAAAAGCATACCAAGGATTAGGGGGACATCTTCATCCTCTTCAAAATTGAGAATTACGAAGTTAATAGGAAAAATAAACTTTTCAGCCCGTACAAGCACATCTTCTATTATGACTTCGGGTTCCTTCACTATCCTGTCTGCAAGCTGCAATAGAATTTTTATGGGTCCTACTTCTCCTAATCCTAATTTCATAGAAACTGACAAAGGCATAAGATTTATTAAAGCTTCTAAATCACATAAAGCTTTCTTAAATTTTAAATTTCCAATATAACATGGAATAGTGAGACTCCTTGGATGCTTCCTTTTCAATGGATGTTTATTAGAAATGATTGCACTACACTCTTTTGTGAGTGTAATTGTCTCAAACTCATGCAGGTTCTTTTTATTGGAAATTAGCTGCCTTAGGAATTTTGCATACTTTTGCATTTGAGAAAGATATTCCACAAGTGGCATGTTGATGTGGAGACTCTTAAACCTTTCCAAGCACCTTATAATTTACTAGTTATGTTCATATTTCTTCAACCTCTCAAGATATGGAGTGGGAGGGTTATAGGGTTTAATTTATAGTGACTTTGGGTTCTCTTTGTTCTCTTTATGAATTTCTAGTTCTTTCTCCACTTTAACTTTAACCCACTCATCTTCTTGCTCTTCATCCCCTTCCTTCTTCTTTTCCTCATACTCTACTGTTTCTTTTGGGGTTGGGATTTTTGTTCCACTTCTTAAGGTAATTGCTTTCAACTATTCCTTTGGATTCTTCTCGGTGTTACATGCTAATGAACCTTGATTTCTCATTTAAAAAAGTTTGCTAATTACCCTATCTGTATCTCTAAGTGATAAGTAGAGGAAAAGTGATTTTTGAACATTTGATCAAATCTACCCTTCAACCTCTTTGTAGCTTCATCATGTTGGTTGATTTTTGCTAACATTACTTCCATTAATTTCTCCAATTTGCGGTCTAGAGCAACTCCGAAGGATGAACCCTTATCTTACTGGAATTGTGATTGGTGATGTTGAGCATTCTAACCTCCAAATTATGGTAGTGTATGTGGTCTCCACTAGTTGTTTCCTTGATTGCTCTAAGAGAAATTAGGATGATTTCTCCAACTAGGATTGTAAATGTTACCGTGCACTTGGCTTTGCTACCTTTTGAAGCTATTCATATAGTTCACATTCTTCATTGACAATCCTTGCATCATTTGACATTATATAGTTGGATGATCACCTTAACACAATTCACAAGAAGAAGATAAGAAAATGTAGACATAACATTAACACCCATTTTTTCCATTCATATGAATAAAGCATCCAATTTTGCATTTATTATGGTGAAACTGTCAACTTTAATATACCCTCTTTTCTTTGGAATGGCCCTATCATTAGACCAGAGGCTTTATGTGTTGGCCATTTGCTAAAAAAGGTCTAAAACTTCTTCAGGCATTTTTGACAAGATGGTTCCTCAAATTGATGCATCTATGTTCACCTTAATTGATGGATTGACACCTTTGTAAAATGATTGAACCAAATCCCATGATGGTATCAATTCAGGTGGAAATTGCCTTTAAAGATCCTTAAACCTATCCTAGCACTCGTAGAAACTTTCATCCTCCCTTTAAAGGAATTAATTGATCTCATTCCTGATCTTTAACACTTTAGCTAGTGGAAAGTACTTGTTGAAGAAAGCATTCTATAGCTCTTGCCAAGTGTTGATGGAGTTAGGTGGTAAGTTTGTTCACTTTTGGCTCTATCCAAGAGGGAAAATGGTAAGAGAATAAGTTAAATTGCTTTGGATTAAACTCCATTCATCTTGAAAGTCGAGCAATACTCCAAGAATTAGGTCATGTGACCAATTGGATCCTTATGTAGAAATCTACTAAATTCTGAATTTTGAATCAATTGGATAATGGCGAGTTTGATAAAATAAACCTAGTTTAATCAATGAAACTTAAAGCTAGGGTCCTTATTATCATTTCAACCTTTAACAAAAATTAATTAAACATCTAAGTCAAGACTAATCTTAATTCATTTTGAAGGCTTCTAAGGAATCATGAATTTTCCTCTCGGATAAACCCACAATTAACTAAGTAAATTAACACTAAGTTATATAGCTCTCACTAACCAAGTGTTTCCTAAACTTAGTTTTAAGCTTTAGCTTTAATCAATATTAGCTACATAAATGTCTCTCAACTAAGCAAACAACTAATAGGTTATAGTTTAAATCCTATAGAACCTATTTCTCAATAAAGTTCTAAAGTGTATTTTTAATCACACGATGTTCAATCCTAAAATGACATTAAGTTTAACAACAACCACTGAATTAAGATTATAAACTTAGATTTTAATTCTAATAATTACATGATTAAAATGAAATATGAAGCCTAAATATGTACTTAGGTACTCATGATGAAAAGAATATAAGAATATGAAGTGTAGAGAATATAAACAACCATTTCTAATTATTGCAAATAAAAATAACAAGAGTTTAATCAAGAAGAACCCCCCTTTTGTTGAACTAACTAGAATATAAGGCTTTTTATTCTCAAACTTCAAGGCAAAATCTCTTATTCAACCTGAACAAGAATAATATGAACTTGAATCAAAACCAACTGATGAGTGTGAGAAATGCACTACTTTAAGCACTTAATGCATTAGGATTATATGTATTTTTAGTTGCATTTGTATTTCTTTTATTGAGATTTTGTTTAGTTTGAGTATTATTTCATGAATTGTGTGTTTATTTATTTCTAGTATTATTTGGTTTATTTTTTGTTGTTTTTTAGCATTTAGGAAGTCAAAGAACAGTAAATAAAAGTTGCATGGGGGTGATGAACATCTTGATTGGGTCAAAGGACCAAGCAAAGGAATAATTAAAGGCTTACTGGAGAGAATCAAGAAAATCAAACTATGCACGACCACACAGAATTTGCGCATGGTTGTGCGACCTGATGATAGTCAAGTCTAAGTTTAAAGTTAATGACTGATTTTAAGGCACATGATGGGGATTTCACAAGAAAGAAAATCAAGGTTGGAGGCTAGGGTTTTATGAGGATATAGCCTTTAGAAACAAAACATTATTCATGTTATGTCATTTTTGAATTTTCATATTACATTTTCTTTTTATCCTTTTAGGGAGAAAAAAGACTATTGTAGTTTATATTAGTTTAGAGATTAAGGACAAGGATTGAAGAACAATAAGCCTTCTATTATAAAGGGGGTTTCTTTAAAACATTTTCTTTTGTTCATCTTTATTTTGGATTAATGATAATATTTATTTTCTTCTATTCTTCATCTTTGTCTCTTTTAATTAACATGAGTGGCTAAGTTCTTTGTTAGGGTTCTTATTTGAATTCAATCGTGTAAATATTACAATTAAACCTAAGCCATTAATCTAAATCCTTTGGTTGTTGTGGAAATTAATGTCTTCATAGGACTGATCACCCTTTGATTGAATTTACACAATGAAACTTAATCGAGAGATAGGTTGCATTGGATATAAATAATAACCTATTAAGTGCTTTCTTAGTTGAGAGACATTAAAGCAACTAGTATTGATTAAAAGGTTGGCACTTTAAATTGGGTTAATCGAACACTTAGTAAGTGAGAGTTATAAATCTAGGATGTCAACCTACTTGGTTAATTGTAGGGTTGTCCGAGAGGAAAACCTATGATTCCTTAGATACCTTCAAATTGGATTAAGGTTAGGCTTTGTTTAGATGTCAATTGATCTTAAGAAAATGTTGAATTTGTAATAAGAACCCTAGCTCTTTAAATTGATTGTTATTTAATTCATATTTCTTGTGTTTAATTTGAGTGTAATTTAAAACACCATTTTTGTGTTGTTTAAACAAACAAGCACAATTAGTATTACAGTACTTAATTTGTAATCCCTGTGGGATCGATATTTAATTACTACTTGTACAATTCCGTATACTTGCAGATTCTCACCAAGTTTTTGGCACCGTTGTCAGGGATTGGCAAAATTGATATTGTTGATAATTTGTGTTGTTTGATTTAAACTTTCATTTAGTTTTTAAAGTGAATTTTTTTGTGGTTTTTACAAGAGTTTGTGTTACTGTTTGCACATAACATGTGGTGCAACTAGACAAGGAGCCTAGTTAATACCACTTGATTTAGAGCTTAAAAGAACCATTCATAGAAGAAGGAGACAAAATAAAAATAGAAGGAACGGAAGGGAACAAGTAAGAGACCCACTTATGGAAGAGCGTGCAACGCAGAATGGCTAGAGAACTATGAGGAACTTTATGAGTCCCAATGTCCAAGGTTATCAAACTTTGATTATGGGGCCGATGGTAGCAACTAACAATTTTAAAATTAAACCACCATGATCCAGATGATTTAAAACTCATAGTTTAGTGGATTGCCACATGAGTATCCAATTGGTCACATGACCTGATTTTTAGAGTATTGTTCAACCTTCAAGATGAATGGAGTGCAGCCAGAAGATATTTGGCTTATTCTTTTTCCATTTTCTTTGTTGGAGAGAGCCAAGAGGTGGTTCACTAGCTTGCCACCCAACTACATCAACACATGGCAAGAGCTTTATACAACTTTCTTGAACAAGTATTTTCCACTAGCCAAAGTACTCAAAATCAGAAATGAGATTAACTCTTTTTATCAAAGAGAAGATGAGAGATTTTAGGAATGCTGGGACAAATTTAAGGATATGTAGAGATAGTGTCCACCACACTTAATTCCTTCATGGGATTTGGTGTAGTCTTTTTACAAAGGAGTCAATCCTACATTCAGAGTAAATATAGATGATGCAATGCAAATATGCTTACTTATTTAGGAGTATTTTAGTAGTTATATTGTTTATTTTTCTTATGATTTTGTGTTTTTATGTTCTTGGTATGTGTTATTTTTATTTCTAATTGCATTTTAGGTTTGTTTGTATGTTTTGATGTGCTCTTAGGTCTAATGATTGTTGAAAAAGGGCTTGGAATTGGTTAAAACAAGTTGGAGAGCAAAATGAGCCATTTTTGGAAGAAAGGACTTTGTCACAAGTCGTTACACATGGGACGAGTCATTACGGAGAGCTTTTGTAACGAGTCAGCACCTTGGAACGACTCGGCATAGGGACAAAAGGCCTAGAAGATTCTAGATTAAGCAGTTTTCATATTTCAATCATAACTTTCTCTAAAGACATCCAAATGAGATAATTCAAGTTGCGTTGGAAATATAGCTCAAAGATATAGAAATTTGATGAAGGAAATTCCAGAGATAAAGTCATCTAGATAGACAAAAATACTCTAGAAGTTATCTATTCAGTATAGGGTTGTATCCCTTCATCTTAAAAGGTGCCTTTCTATTTTATAACTTCTTGTAACCACCTCTAAGGCCTATATATATGGGTAATTAGTGCCTAGTGCCATATAGGTAGATATAGAGAGACAATATACATGCATTTTTAGATAGATTTATGCAAGGGAGATCATTTTCGGCTAGAAGACAATTAAAAGGGGTTTTATTAACTCAATCTCTTCTCTTCTATGTTGCATTTTGATTGTCTTTTCATTTAATTAACCATGTTTAGTAGCTAAGTC
>CATIWM010072025.1:0-12506 GCA_949671775.1 Mallotus repandus
GAATTCTGTGAGGCTAATAAAAGAGAGTCATTAAAATTAAAGTTCATGAGATAAGCTTTTATAAGCATTCACACATGATCTTATAAAGTGGATGAATTTACTTTCAATTTGTGAATTTTCTTATTAAGATTGTACTTTATTGCAGAATCTAAGGAGATAGAGTTGTGTTACTTCCCTTGAGTATTTGTCAAAGTGTTTTGTCACACGAGTTGATATTTTGATGAGCAATTAGTGTTTATTATCTTGCCCATTCTTATTGTTATGCTAGTTATTTTTTCCTTCTTTATTCTCTTTTGTTTTCCCTATACAAAATAACATAAGTTAGTCGAGTATGTTTCCTCGTAAAAAAACTTTTTCAAAATGCAATGTTGTTCTTCTAAAATATTCCCTTTTTTATTATATTGATGATGTCTTTGATCATGAGGGTCGTGATACTCCACCATCGAGGTCACAACCTAGGGTTGAGTTTGTCTTTTGTTATTCCTATTGATGATATAACAAAAAGCCTCATTCCTCTTCCTAACATCTTAGCAAAAAAGGTTTAAAAGTTAGAGGTCATATTTCATGATTAAAGAGGAGTTTTAAAGTGTATCCATTTCAAGTTTCGAGTGCATTCTTCCTTTTTATGGTCGGTGCATGTATCACTAATATGTTGGACTTTCTTATTGCTATATTCCACTCCCTATATTGGTCTTGATGCTGTGGAATTCTGGTCTAATTGGTTAGGAATTGAAAGAGGCTCTCCAAGGATTCAATATTGCATCTTTGCTTGAGCATTCTCATAGTTATCAAAGGTACATTCAGGAGCATCTCTTGGAGTGGATTTCTATTTATTTATCTGAGGTATGCATGTCATCACTTTCTTTCATTACTCCGCACGTTATTGACTATATCTTACTTTCATATTTTATGAGAGTAGCCTTTTCTTTTTCTGAGGCTCTAGGTGATATTCAAAATGATGCTCCATATGAGGCTATAGAGATGGATGCTAAGTTTGAGGAGGCTAAGCCTCCTATCTAGCTTCTTAAGGTTACCCGAGATGAGGCTTTTGCTAGTACTACCATTAGTGATATCTCCCTATTAGATAGGCCCGTTAAGCATCAGGTTTATCTTGATAACATCACTTCTCCTATTTTCACTCCTTCAGACTATTACTACTTTCCTACACTTTTACAACACTAATTTTGAATGTTAGTAGCAAAGTATTTATACAATCTTACCTTGTCTTAAAGACTTTTTACTATGCAAATCATAGATAATTAAAGAGTAATTATTTTACAACAAGTATATGTAAATGTATGCATGATATGCATGATTCTAACTACTCTTTTATGGAGCAAAGTTATTCTCATAGCTTGGAGCATGAAAATGAGGTGCTTTATCAGTAGCTTGCAGATTTGAGTATTGCACGCTTCGATGTTTATACTTCATGTGCTAGAGCTTCTCACACAACTCCTTCTACAGATGATCAGGCTGGCGGGTGGAGTCCATGGCCTGAGATTAGAGCGCCTTAATTGATGCATTGTTGAACCTTTATTTTGCTACTATTTTTATTATATAATAACTTATTTACATGTGTGCTTGTAATTTACTTCTTTCTGCCCCATAACCCCTTTATTGACTCTTATATTTTTGTGTTTCATCGTTTGCCTCTTAGAGTTACATTTTGCTCCCAATTTCTAATAGTTTTTCTTTACAAAGATGGTTATAAGACACTAGGATCATCAAAATTCTTTCTTGTCATTCTGACTAAATTTATCAATGCCTTTCTAGCAGTCTTAATTTTCTTCATGCGTGTGACCAAAATCTTTTATTTTTCTTCTTTTCTTTCTTCTTTTTTATTTTCCTCCATTTTTCTTTTTTCTTTCTTTTTCTTTTTATACATTTATTTTTGCCTAAGCTGCCCTTACGGATTTTCAACTTAGCGGGTTGATTTTTTCTATCATTTTTTTCTTTTTGTTCATTTTCTTTTATTTTTTATAGATTTTGTTACAGAAGAAACTTTATTTGTTCATTGCT
The DNA here is from genome assembly GCA_949671775.1 of Mallotus repandus. Lineage (NCBI taxonomy): Eukaryota > Viridiplantae > Streptophyta > Magnoliopsida > Malpighiales > Euphorbiaceae > Mallotus > Mallotus repandus. The sequence goes on from CATIWM010072025.1 coordinate 2,020, forward strand.
CTTGTTGATCCTTTGTCTTACCAACCTCGTTAGTTGCAATTTAGTGCTTTGAATATGTAGAGGAATGGGTGAACAAACTGAAGGGAGTTCTTAATACTGAAATCAACGGGACTTGCTCTTAGTAGAGGCTGGACAAGGTAAGAATCTATAGCTTCAAAGGACTCTAAACCAGAACCTGAGGCTTGATGCTGATGCAATGATTGATGATGGTTACAAGGTATGGTTTGCAATGCAAGGAGCCACCTAAATTCTCTAGATACAAGAGGACACATGAATGGAATCATGAAAGAGTGATAAGAAGAGAAAATAAAATAAGAATAATGATCTCATAGCTCTGAATTCTTTAGCTTCCATCATATTTTGTCAATCCATTCAGATATTTATACCATATGATAAAGACGAATATAGAATGTTTGAACAAAAATTTCAAATTCAACCTTATTCATTCATTAGGGCAAAAATAAGTACATTTATTACATCACATGATACAACTTCTGTAATTAGCTAGTCCTTTTAGATTTTCTAACTGAATATTTTTCTCTCACTTTTGTTTCCCTATTTTTTACCTGACTGTCCCATTATGGGTTTTCTAATTAGCAGGATCCTTTCTCTTTTTTAAATTTTTCCCTCAAATTTTCCTCTCTTCAAAAGTTAAATCATGTGACATGGAAATGTTCTTTGAATTTTCATTTATGCCCATGTTGAATGAATCTAATTGAATTGGATTTTATGTTAAACATGTATATGCGATCAATATCATAATGCACGATACCATCAGGATGCACATTACATAAGTAAGCAAAATCATAATTCATATCGTTGATCATTGAAATAAAAAGTTCTTATAAAATTCAAATGTTATTTAAAGAAAACAATAAGAAGATAATTTTCAATTCTACATGCTAAAGATGCTAAGTCTAGTGGTGGCTATTCTTGCATTTCCTCAATGGCTTTCTCGATCACCTCTTCCTCAGCCCCTTTTTATAGATAGCCGGGGGTTGAGGGCTTCTTACTCTTTTCCGCATCTCTAGGGGCATCAAGAGATTTCTCAATCAGTTTCACATCAAGATCTTTGAAGGAATTTAGCACTTCCTTTTTGCTAATTCTAGATCTTTGAGGATCCTTCGCAGCTAGCTTATTTTTCGTTAACCCTACCTTGTTCATGAACCTTATTAAATGTTTGAGAATGATTCATTTGGTTTCTGTTTAGTTAGCTCCAAGTCTTTGATGGACACCTCTAGGTTAGTGTTATAATCATATTGCTTCAAGAAAGCTGTGCATAATTCTTTCCAATCAGCCCAAATGGGCTTCTCTAACCCATGGTACCAGTTCACGGCTATGCCTTCGAAAGACTGCACAAATAGCCTAGTGACCACCGATAATGGAGCTTTGGTGGTGCTCATAGTAATTGAGTATTGGCTAAGGTGTATTCTCGAATACCTTAAAAGAGAGTTAGCACCATACCGAGAGAATTTTAGGCATGGAATACTAACTTTTCTTAGCCTTTTATTCTTTGAGAATTAGTTTATTAATTATTATATTATTCTTTATTTACATGCAATTCATATTAAACCCTTATTTTACAATCAACTATAAAGCAACTAATCTCATGAAAAGCATACAAACAATGCATTCATTCATGCATACAACCGTTGAGTTAGTCTAATCTACAACATTTTAATTAAAGTGGGCTAATTCTACACGTTTTATTTACAAGTGAGCCAAAAATCTAAAGGGCCTAAATCGTATTTTAATTTTAATGAACCTAAGTCTATAATTTTTAATTCTTAAAGTGGGCCTGAGTCTACTAATTATGAAAACTTTGAATTAATAGGCCTAATTCTACATGTTTTAATTCTAAAATGATCCTAAATCTACAAATTATGGAAAAGGGTTTTAGTTAATGGGCTAAGTCTAATTAATTTTAATTATCCTAAGTGGCCTATATCTAAATTAGCTAAATGGACCTAAATTTACAATCTAACCTAAATCTAATTAAATTATAGGCCTAAAATTTATTTTAATTAAATCTAAACCTAATTAAACTAACAATTTATTAATTAAATGGGCTAAATTAACAAGATGGACCTAAAAATTAAATTAATTCTAAACCCATAGGCCTATTATTATGAGGTTAAAACAAATAAAACCGCAATTAAAACAAACAAGCCCAAAAACAGTAAAACAAAGCCTAAACCATACAAATAAAAGAAAACCCTAATTTATTGTGTTCCTATCCAAATTCATTTTACGGGAAACCCTAATTAATCTATTGTCATCATTGATTTTAATTAATTTTTACCAAATAAACCCTAATTTACTAACCAATTAATCATTAAATAAAAAAATGCAAAAAAGTAAATATTCATTATTTCCACTATCGGGACTATTACAGAATCTATAGAAATTAAAATAAAAAAATACAACCCAAAATAAAATAATAAATAATACATAATGAATAAAATATGTGAACTAAAAAATATAAGTTTGGTTCATGGCCTTCATCATGGATTTTTCATGGATTGGTATTGGTTCAATCATATGACTTCTCCACAGTACCCTATGTTGGGTTCATTATAAAATTAAAAAAAATAAAATTATTTTATGATTTATCTAATAAAAATAAGGATAAATTAACAAAAAATAAAAAATTATACAATGTCTATTTCAGGTCGAAAATAGGCTATTTCTAATCGAAAATATCTAGAAGTAGAAAATAAATGAAAAGAAAATGGCCATATGTGGCCAAATGGGCCACTTTCCCTTTTATTTCCTTTGAATTAATTTCTTTTGGCAAATTGAACTCATTTGGCCAACTTCGACCTAATTCAATTCTTTTTTTATTTCTTAATTTTTTTAATTTTCTTTCTTCTTTTTTAAATTTTTTAATAATTCATTATTTTATTTATTTTGAAAATTTATTATTATTATTATTATTATTATTAAACAAAGAAAAAACTTTAAACAAAATTTAAAAATAAGTCCTAAAATGAATTTACAATTAGTCCAAAACTAAAATATCAAATCCAATAAATCTAATTTCACAGTCAATTTTCATCATTAGATCCTTTGTCGCATCCTTATATCTAGTATCCCAAAATTGGGTGTTTACGTATAGCATGTGTTTTTATCAATCATCTCCCTTCAACTATTCTTCATAGTGAGACTCCTTATAACATTCTTTTCCCTCTAAACCCCTTTACCCTTTTTTTTTTGCACAATTAAAGGATTCATTCATATATGATTGAAAACTTCAAAAACAAGCAGATACCCTTAATGAGTTAGAGGACAAAATATACTACAAAAAAGTAGTTCTTTGCATAGGGGCTACATAATGGAACCACTTGTAGTCAATGGAGCACTCAGCTCCTACTGAAGAGTTCTTTAATGACTACTGCCGACTGTTGTGATAGGGAAAAGCAATAAAGCTAAAAACAAAGAAAGCTAAAAAAAACAAGGACAAATTATAACGAGCAAGAGCACTCAAAACTAATCAAGCTAAAACCTACCAATAAAAGATAATTAATACAGACTAAACCAAGTGTGGACCACTATCAAAAAAAGGTTTGTATTTTCTAAGCCTTATCCAGCTTAAGTAATGGAGCTTATCCTCCTAATCTTGCAGCATAAGCGGACCAGCTTTGTGAACTTCCTCTCAATTAATTGATCCCAAAAGTGATCCATAGTCAAATCGATACCTTCATCTTGTCTTGCTTTTTTTATCCTAGAGCCTACAACTGCTGTTGTAGCCTTACTTTCAACTTCTGTCAACAGACCTTTTCTCCCATGCTGAGGAAGCAAGTTAACATGCCTTTTGTCAGCTGCAGCTTCATCTCCCATACATAATTGTAGGACTCCCAAGGTGCTTATATTTGGACGCTCGTAAGGGGTGGCTTGGGAGCCACGCGCCTCTATGGTTTTAGAAACCAGAGAGAGACTTCCTATTTTTTGAGCTAAAATGACAATAATCTTGCCTATTGAACCTTGAAGAACTTGAAGAGAATAAGTCTTTAACAACCATGCTTGAATCCATAAGCCATAATCCAAGTTGTTGACCACTCTATAGGTGAGCTCCTTCATTTTGAAAACATTTATTCCTGAATTCTTGTTAGTTCTATGATTTCATACTCATACCTTGGTCTCCACTAAGATCCAAAGGATCGACTAATGTACCCCATGTTTGATTATGTTTTAATTCTTCTTCATTGAGCATTTGAACGGGAATGTGTTCTTGTCCTTCAATGCCTACAATGGACACTCTGATGCTATGCTCCATACTTGTGGCAGAAATGGAGTGACTCTTGTTGTTTGGAGATGCTCACTGGTGGATGCCATGGCAAAGAGTTTAGATGATAATCTAGGAAAGAGACGAGATTGATAAAGATTTAAGCACTAGACATAAAACTAGGACTGTTGACTCTCTGGCGAGGGAGGACTGTTGACTCTCAGGCAAAGGAGCACTGTTCACACTCTTGTGTGTTAGATAACAATCATTTAAATATCACTTCAAAATCTTGTACTTTTAGGACTCTCCCCATTGAACCTTGTACTTTTAGTAGTCTTTATTTTATTCATGATGTTCGTCCTTATATTACCAAATTAGATCTAAAATGTCTCAAGTGTGCCTTTTTAGGATATTCTCATCTACAAAAAGGTTATCAGTATTTTTTTCCTAAAATTAATAAATCTATTGTGTCTACTGATGTTACTTATATAGAAAATAATTTGTTTTTCTCTTTATCTCCAAAGGGAGGGAGATGATTTACTCATCAATACAATCACATCCCCATGTCATTCCCAACTCTACTTAAACATCACCCTCATCTCCAATTATTTGACACGTTTATTCTAGATGGCAAACTCCTCCTACTTAATGTCATGCACTTGTATTTTTTTTTTTTTTGAATCAATTCTAGTTTGTAGTGATATTGATCTTCTTATTACTCTTCTCAATGGTAGACATCAGTGCACCTATACCTCTCTTGATTCTTTAACTCGTCCAAAATTTGTTAATGACATCTTGTCCTATCCTAGTTAGCAAAATGCTGTGATAGAATTGATGAATACTTTAGATGTTAATTTGAAGGCATATGTTGAACCGAACAAAGCCAAATAATATGAAGTAACCAACGGGGGTCAAAAACCAAAAAGGATAGGATTTAATCGGCTTAGGAATTCAGTTTGGGCTAGTTGGGTTAGGCCCATAATTTTTGGGCTATAAAATTAGTAGGATCCAAACATTAAAAAAATTATACTATTTATATAGTATTGAGCTTTGGCCTTTTATGCCTAGCAATATATAAATCCTACTAACAAAAAATTGGGCTTCAACCACCCAAATAAATCAGATTTACAAGTAGGCTTCAACTAGAATTTTCTATTGCTTAAGTTCAATTTACAAATTTACAATTACAAAAGAAGCAAATTGAAATCATACAAAAAAAATACAAGTGGGAATTCATCTATCAGAAGGAAGAGCTGCAAAAAAAGGCCTTCAATTGATCTATTTGCTTCCACCACTTGTGTGAATATGTATTGTGTACAAAAATGTTATTGATTATCCAAAAAAGCTAAGTAGCAACAAAAAAAAAGTGAGGTCAACAACCTTATCTCACTATCCTGCGAAGCACAATGCAAGATTATTAATCAAATATGCAAGGGGAAAAAAGAATGAAAGAGCAAACAATATTAAACTTGAGGCTCAGTTTTGAATTGTAGGTCATCACAGAATACCAAATACAAAGCCTTTTTTGCAGTAGGTTGATAAATTTTTCAACTTGTTTACTACCAAATACAAAGCCATTCTTTTTTTTTTTTGCACTGAGATATAAAGAGGTTGAAGCACATCATCATAGCCTCAAATTCAGAACATAAATGTACAAGTCAAAAGTTCAAATGAATCAAACATAAAAATCGAAACAAATGAAAAAAATTAGGTAATCTAATGGTAATAAAACCAAGCAGTGAACTTTGCAAACAATAAGACTATAAGTAAGAGGCTAAGAATAATAAAAATTAGTCTCAATCAAATAAAAGATTGAAAAACATAAAAAAATATTGGTAACATGAGGCTCATAATTAAGATTGTCAATTCAGATAAAAAATGTGCCTCTTTTAAGGTAAAAAAAATGTCACCAATGAAAATACTGCAAGCATTCTTTTTTAGAATTAGACATACATTGGTGAAAGCTTCCTCATTGCCTTGTAAAAAAAGCAAGTGACCCTATAAGACTGCAACTATAACTTGGTGAATAAGTTGGTCACAAGACTCATATTTACAAGCTCAAAACACAGCACAACAGCACAAAATCAAGCACTGCAACATACAAGAGCAAAAAAAATATAATAAGTTAAAGAGTATAAGAGCAAACAAATATAATAAGTTAAAGAGTAGGGGTCAGAAAATGTAGTGAAGTTGTTAGCAAAATAGGCTAACAAACTATGATGCAGATGTATTGACTGATGTCACTGAAGGGCCACTGCGCAATTAAGGTAGGTCTGGCAATAAAATAATGAAAGATCAATTAGAAAGTACCAATAAAAAGTTGAAAAATAAAATGGAAAAAATAGATAAGTATAATAGATAGTTGCTGACCTTTTCAAGGTTATCAACATCATCAATGGCTTCTTCAACTGAAATTGACTTGTTAGACAATTAAAGCCAATCTTATGTGCAAATGAGGGCTTCCACAAACTTTGGAGTTAAAGAACTACTATAGACATCAAGCACTCCACCCCTTGTATTGAATGTTGATTTAGAAGCCACCGTTTAAATGAGGACTATTAATATATTCTTACCATGCAAGAAAGAATAAGGAATCTTTCACTATTAAGCTTCCACCATCACAAAACATCAATTCCATCATCCTCTACTATTGCTTCATTAAGATAGATGTCAAGGTAAAATTGCTTGCTACCACCAAGGCTAGTCTCTATTTTATGTTATTTCTATTTAGCTTTTAAGACTAACAGGGGCTTCCCAGCAGTAAAGAGCACAGGAGGAGTGGAAGTTAAAGACTAACTACTTCAAGAACCAGCAGATTACAAAGATTGGGATAGAGCATCAGAACCAAATTCAACCATAAGGTAGTAGAATGCCTTATAGGCCTCAAAGAATTCAATAAGAGAAGACTTAACTAGAGAATAGAAACTGCTTTCAGAAATTTCATTGAATAATGTATTTAGAGTGACATACAAAGAACCAGATAGTCTTAATATCATGTTATAGAACTGCTATAAATATATAACCATGCTATGCACATAATGCCAATAAAAGATTTCAGGAATATCCTTACCTAAATCTGCCTAAAATGCATATTTATTTTTATTATATTTCTCAAACACCTTTTCATATAAAGTAGTTATTTTAAGCATCATATAAGTGGAATTCCTCCTTGTGGGCACATCAAGAGATAAAGATGATTTACACTCCACCCCAACCAATTCAATCAATTATTTAAACTTTATAAGCCTAGCAGGTGAATTCCTTATATACCTTATTGCCTCCCTAACTTTTTTACAGCAATATTAACATCTTTCAAACCATCTTGTACAATGAGGTTAAGAATATGCGCAATGCACCTAACATGCAAGTACTTTACCCTAACAGAGCTTGTTCCCTAAGACAGTAATTTTTCCTAAAATATGACAGACTTGTGTTATTACTAAATGCATTATCAATGGTCATAGTGAACACATTCTTTAACCCCCAATCAAGAAAGCAATTTTCTATTGCCTTGGCAATATACTCACCTCTATGTGAGGTCAGAGGAATAAAAGACAATATTTTCTTATGAAGATTCCAATTATTGTCTATAAAATGTTTAATGATGCGCATATAGTTAAGCCTCTAAATTGATGTCCTTGACAACTCACTCTTTGACAATTATCTTTCAAAAAGGTTTTCAATTTTAGTCTTTCATCTAAGTATATATTGTAAATGTCCTTACTAATAGTCCACTTAGATAGTATTTTGAATCAAGGGCAGCAAATAGACATAAGCTTTTAGAAGCTCTCCTCTTCTATAAATTTAAAAGGTAGTTCATCTACTATAACCATTTCAGATAGTTTTTTCCTAATAAGGTATTGGTCAAATTTTCAAGTCCCCATTACCCTAATAGCCTCAAAACCAGAAGCTTCCACCACATCAGGTTGTAAAGTTAGCAAAGATTGCCTAGAGTCTTTACTATGTAGATTTTTTGTGCAAGTAAGAATGTGGTTTTTTAAAGATGAAGTGCCATGCCTTTTAGTGTGAGCATTCAAAAGTTTAGCACAATAAAGACAATGACCTTTTACCATGACCCCTTTAGCACTCTTAACCCTCTTAAAATGATCCCAAGCTTTGCTTCTAGAATCTATCTCTTTTCTTTTTTGAAGCAACAGACCCACTTTCTGCAGGGTCTTGTTGTGCTTCCACCTCTTATTGTTGCAAAACATTAGCATGCTCATATTCTATCTACAGAAAAAGAAATGGACAATAATATAAATTAGACGACAACATAAATAGTAATAAATCTAAATGAAAAATCATGAACAAATATTAAATTCAGAGTACATAATTGACCTTTGTGTTTTAGGCCTCTGTATGCTTCCACCGAATCAAATTTAAAACCAAAAATGACATAAGAATGTAAGGGCTTCCACCAATTCTTTATTCTTTGATCAATAGCTTCCACCAATTCAATTCACTTGATTTTCTCAACTGAAATGACGAAATAATACCACACGCAAATAGAACAATCAATGAACAAACCTCGTTATCACTTTGATAAATCATTTACATAAATAGATGGACACCAAACCTTAAACAGATCATAGAGATCTTAAACAAATCACAGAGAATAAGACTAAAAAAATTTGCTTAATATATTCAAAAAAACAAACATGAAGATATGAGTTTTATTTTAAAAATAAGTAACAATAAAAAATATAGTCTCATAGACATTGAAAGACATCAACAAAACACTAAAAATAATGGAAAACCATTTTTTTTTAAAATAATTATTTGAAGTAATGTCGAATCATTGCTTCCAAGATCCATAAACAACCCATAATGAAACAAATAATAATTTTTTAATAAATAATTAAACACAGTGTCACAGAAACATCAAAATATATATAAAATACACATATTACAAATCCATTACAAAATACCATTTTTTTAGATTTCATCATTTATGTTTAATAAAGCAAAAATCTACAATATTTTAGATATGTTTATATAAATCATTTAACAAAAGTTTTAAAAAAATAATGCTTCAATCAGATCTTAAAAAAACTTGAGAAAACATTCCATGCTTTCACAAGATCTCAACATGATTTTTTTAAACAATTTAATAAAACACTAGATCTAAATGAAACATAAAAAAAATTATTGCTTCCACGATATCTCAATAATACATAACAATTATTTACTCAAAGAAAATATTTAAATACATAATCGCCTCTATAACAAAGATTTGTTTTTTTTTTTATTTTTGTTAAAGATTAACAGTTAGAAAACATGTAGATGTTAAATAAATCAAAACGAAATAGACCTTCACCTTATGATTCACAAACAATATTATTCTTCTATCACTAGTGGTTTTAAATGTGGATATTTAGTTTAGAGGAGATGGAATAAGAAGATTCAAGTCATGAAAGAGAGATCGAGACATTTGCATGGACTCAAAGAACAATAAAGAGGATTACAGGGGCCATGGTTGTATGGGAGACTGTGGGGATTAAGGCTTGGATGAGGTAGAAGAAAAGGAAGGATCAAGAGAAGGGGAGAGGTTTCCAAAGAAAAAATGAAAGATCGAGAGAATATATATCTATATCGCCACCGTTTAGCATTGGGATTTCGTAAGATCAAACGAGTCGGTTATCACTTGAAGCTAACCGACCTGTCCTAAGCAAACTGAGCTTCCACCTACCGAACCACCTGAACCTCTTTACCACCCGACCCATTTCCCTATTCTCAGGTAGATCCAAATTGACAAATTCGGACCAGGCTAGTCCTGCACACCCCTAGTTATAAATAGTGTATCTATTAAATGATTTATAAGTTACTATATTTTTCACTTTCAATATAATTATTGAATAAACATGTAATTATTGAGAAAATATTAGTAATAAGCCTATTTTGACCCATCTCTTTCTTTTTTGGCATCCATTTGTTTTGTCTTTCAAAAGTGAATATCCATACAAAAGTGTGTCTATCTATGAAAACGGGTTCACATTCTCACTGTTTTCCGTGTTTTGTATTTTGGCCTTTTTTTTAGCTTAAGAGCTATTATATTGACATTTTAAGTCAAACATCATATGTAAAATTCATTTAATCTCTATTTGAATTTCATGAAATAAAAAAATTAATTAATTCAAGTGTATTTCTTAATGATTTTTATTTAAAAATTATATATAAGTTATATTTTTTTATTGCTAATTCTGGCTTAAAGAAGATACATTTTTGTTATTTGTTATTGTTGTTTATTGTTTTTCAATTGTTA
>CATIWM010072026.1:0-25341 GCA_949671775.1 Mallotus repandus
AGAATCGAGTTACCACCACTTTCGATTTGTCCCAGTTATTACCCTGGGTGGCGACTCCTCATCTCCACGCCATGTCTTTGTGACAGTGGTTAGTGTGTTCCCTAGAGCCCTGAGCTCAAACAGTGTCGCGGTTGCAATAAACTTAGGCGCACGCTAAACCCCGCCGTCTACAGGTGCGCTATCATCATCACGAGCAATCTCGACTCCATCAATGGCCTCATCTATAGTGTTGGTGTCTTGGAACTCCTCATTTCCTGCTGCAACAGTTGGATAGTAAAACACGGAGTGAGGCGCTAGAGGAAGACCTTGACTTTGGAAAAGGTGAGAAACATTGTCATATGGCCAATGGAGAAGCTCTAAATGGTAATGAAGAGTGGAATCAATGTGGGCTGCCGAAGATAAAGAAGGAGGTGCACCAGAATGAGTGGCTAGAGGTGGATCAACTAGATGGGGGTTAGTACTGACATGAGCACCAATAGCAGGCTCGGTCAAAATATACTACCCTTCTCTGATCTCAACCAATTGGATCTTCTTCATAATATTCAAGTTGAAAGGTATTATACCATATGCTTGAGTTAAATCTAGAAAGGTATTAAAAACACCTAGACTCTTGGCTAGATTAGTGATGTAAGAGCCTTCCTACAAGGCACTTTTTTCTTCCTAGACATACTATCCATATAAAGGACAAACCCATATCCTAAGTGTGGTACAAGCCCTTTGTCAAAATAATGTAAATAGAATAAATCTCTACTAGTAACTGCACCTGTACTCTCCCTTGGACCACATATGGTGAAAGTGGTAAGTCTATGTAAATATCAGAGAGCAAGACTAGCTATTGCAGTACTCTTGCTAATCCTAGGGTTATAGTTTTCATTGGCATTATCATGAATTATCTCTCTCCAATATGCTATTGGATTTTCTTGGCCAAAATCAAGAAGAGTGCTATCACAATCATCACTAATAACAAAGGTAGGCTCATAAAAACCACAATCAACAGTAAGTTCATTTAAAGAAAAAAAGAATTGCTTACCCCCAATCTAGAATTTCATAACATTAGGCTTATCAAAACCTACTAACCCTTTAGCAAGTGAAAAAATAGATAAAAATTTGATAAAAAACTCAAAGAAAATAGGTTGATCAACACTTAATAATCCTACCCACTTAGACCTCTCAAGCATACCTAAAATAATTTCACTCAACCCAATCAAGTCTAAATCATGGTAAACAATTCTATAGGAGGGGTGAATGGGTAAAGAACATAAGATAGTACACCTTTATTTATGTGGTTTCTCAGAGAATCGTATAGGAGGATGAAGTGTTGGTGAAGATGGACGTTGGCGTAAAGAGGAAGGGCGAGTTGAGGTGGATGGCATCATTGTGCTTGTGTCATGGCGAGGAGGGCTGTTTGAAGTCATGCGAGGCCTTTTCCTTGGTGGATTTATCTTTTTACTAATGGATTTAGTTTTGTCCATGATGATTGCATCGAGAAAATAATAAATTTTAGTGTGAGGTAGGTAGAAAGTAGAGGAAATTGAAAGGAAAAGGATTGAAAATGGAGAGAAGGGAGAGAGAAAAGAAAAATATGAAAAAAAGAAGTGACACGGCGGCTAGGGTTTAAAATACACCTTTTTATAGCAGATGATGAGGCATGGTTGAGTGGTGACCGTGTCACAAACTGTGTTACTAATTGTCGATGTTGGATGTGGCCAAGCATGACCATGCACCAGTCGTGCGCGGTTCTGCCTAATTTGAAATTGAAAGAATGAACATCGCACCATCATGCTCAAACCGTGCACAAAACTATGTGAGGTACTACCCAGTTGGAGATGAAGGAATGAAACAAGGTACGGTCATGCGTCCACTGTGCTTGAAGTCATGTATGGCTCTAGATTTTTGCTAAGAAGTGATTCGAGCACACACGACCATGTGCAGGTCGTGAACGAACTCGTGCATTATTCTAAAAATTGGGTTTAAAGTGGTTGAGACTTGCACAACCATGTATCTAACCGTGCAAGCTTCTGGATTTTGGAGGTTTGAGGTACACGGTCATGTGTAAACTGAGTGCCAAACCATGTGTGTGGATCTTTTTGGACAATGTTAATGTGTATTTATGGCACGAACATATGCAAGCCATGTGCTAGGCTATGCATGGTTCTAGAAAATGGAATTTTAAGTGTGTAAAGGCCACGACATGGCCATAGTTGTGTGACAAGGCATGTGCTATTAACATGGTATTAAGCACAGACATATGCCCTAAAAATTCTGACAATTACAAGAATACAAACCTAAGCAAGGTAAACGATATGGCCGTGCTTGTGGCCGTGTCTGCCTTCTAATCCACATTCGATTTCTTTTTCAATGCTCCCTTTCATGCATGATGAATCTAAGTTAAAAATAAAAGAAAACTAAGTTAAACAAAGGAAAAATAAAACATAACAGTAAGAGAAAAATGAGAATGAGAGAAGGAAATTATAAGGCTACCTCCAAATTCGCACTTGTTTAAAGTCGTTAGCTTGACTTCTATAACATGAGGTCAAATGGCATAAAGGAGTGCATAAAAGGCACTAGCTGGAACACTCTCATTATTAAAGTAGAGCTTGAGCCTCTGCCCATTAACCTTAAATGCTCCAGTTTCCTTGCTTTAAACTTTTATTGCTCCACAAGGGAACACTTTCTTGATTATGAAGGGGCTTACCCATTTGGATTTCAATTTACTGGGAAAAAGTTTGAGCCTTGAGTTTAATAATAGCATTTAATCTCCTTCTTTGAATTATTTCTTCATAATGTGATTGTCATGCCATTTTTTTGGTTATTTCCTTATAACTTTTAGCATTTTATCAGATTTGAGTTGAAACTCATCAAGCTCATTCAGTTGAAGCAATCTCTTCTCACCAACTTTTTATAAATTGAAGTTTATGAACTTAGTAGCCCAAAATGCTTTAATTTCTAGCTCCACAGGCAAATGACATGATTTTCCTTTAAGTAGCCTAAAAGGCAAGGCACCAATGGGAGTCTTAAATATAGTCTTATACGCCTATAGAGCATTATCGAGCTTAGAGGACCAATCCTTTCTCGAAGCATTCACAGTTTTCTTAAGTATAGTCGTGATGGCTCTATTAGAGATCTTCACTTGACCACTAGTTTGGGGATAATAAGGCATTGCAACCTTATGGGTGACTCCATAATTCTTCAGTAAGCTCTCAAATTGGTGGCTGCAAAAGTGTGAGCCACCATCACTAATAATTACTCTAGGTGTTCCAAACCTTGAGAATATGTTCTTGCGAAGGAATTTCATCACAACCTTAGCATCATTGGTTGGAGATGCTAATGCTTTCACCCACTTAGAGACATAATTCACTCCCACCAAAATATACTTATTCCCATATGAACTTGGGAATGGACCCATGAAATCTAGTCCTAACACATAAAAAATCTCAACCTCTAGAATGCCATTGAGAGGCATTTCATTATGCCTTCCTATGTGGCCTGTCCGTTGACATCTATTACATTTCAATACATAGTCCTTAGCATATTAGAAAAGAGTTGGCCAATAATAAAATCCACATTGAGGTACCTTGGCTGCAGTCTTGGTAGAACTAAAGTGCCCACTACACTTAAGAGAATGGCAACAGGAAAGCACATATTGGACTTTATCCTTAGGTAAACATATTATAATGAGACCATCTCCACACCTCTTATAGAGAAAAGGCTGTTTCCAATAGTAGTACTTGACATTCAAAAATAATTTCTTCTTTTATTGTAGGAGAGGTTAGAAGGTGGGATGCCACAAACTAGATAGTTCACAAAATCAGTGTACCAAGGCGTCGAGCTCTTGATTTGCATGAGGTGTTCACCTTTGAAATAATCATCGATGGGTAGCTCAGTCTCTTTATTTGGCAACTCTAATCTTGAAAGGTCATCTGCTACAATATTTTCAGCTCCTGCTTTAAATCTAATTTCCAAGTCGAACTCTTGAAAGAGAAGAATCCATCTTATAAGGCATGACTTTGCATCTTTCTTGGAAAGAAGATACCTCAAGGCGGCATGATCGGTAAAGACAATCACCTTGCTACCTGTTAAATAAGAACGAAGCTTATCAATTGCAAAAACCATAGCTAAGAGTTCTCTTTCAGTTGTAGCATAATTTAATTGAGCCTCATCAATAGTGTGACTAGCATAATAAATAGCATAGGCCTATTTATCTCTTTGTTGTCCTAAAATGGCTCCCACAGCATAGTCATTGGCATCACACATAATTTCAAACGGAAGACTTCAATCGGAAGGTTACAAAATTGGTGCAAAAATTAAGGCTTCCTTTAACCTACAAAAGCATCAAGATAATCTTTATCAAATTTAAATTAAACATCTTTGGACAAAAGATTAGTGAGTGGTTTAGCTATTTTGGAGAAATCTTTAATAAATCTTATGTAGAAACAAGCGTGTCCTAAAAAGCTACTAATCCTTTTCACACTTATAGGTGGTGGATGCTTCTCAATGACTTCGATCTTAGCCTTGTCAACTTCTATGCCCTTTTTGGACACTAGGTGACCCAAAACAACTCCTGTTGTGTCCATAAATGACACTTTTCCTAATTTTAAACTATGTTAGCTTCTTCACATCTCTGCAAAACCTTAGATAAATAGTTTAGACAATCATCAAAAGAAGAACCATATACAGAGAAATCATCTATAAAAACTTCCATAATATTCTCTATGAACTCGGAGAAAATTGCCATCATGCACCTTTGAAAGGTAGTAGGGGCATTACACAACCCAAAATGGCATGTGTCTATAAGTGTAGGTTCCATAGGGAAAAGTGAAAGTAGTTTTCTCTTGGTTCTTAAGGTGAATTAGGATTTAGAAGAATCCCAAATACCTATCCAAATAGCAAAAGAAAGTGTGTTGAGCTAACCTTTCTAACAATTGATCAATAAAAGGGAGAGGAAAATGGTATTTCCCAATAGCCTTATTTAGCTTTCTATAGTCAATGCCATCCTCCAACCTATGAAAATTCTAGTAGAGATCAATTCATTATTCTCATTTTTGACAACTGTCATTCCTCTCTTTTTAGGAACAACATGAATTGGGCTAAACCAATTACTATCCGAAATCAGATATATGATTCTGACATCAAGCAACTTCATAATTTTTTTCTTAAGCACTTCTTTCATGTTAGAATTTAATCTATGTTGATGTTCAATAGAAGGAGTACTTCCTTCTACTAAATGAATCATGTGCATGCAAAAAGAAGGGCTAATCCCTTTCAAGTCATCAATGGTATACCCTATACTTTTCCTGTAATCTCTAACTCTTCTAAGTAACTTATCTACTTATTCATCATTCAATTATGCATTAACAATAATAGGATAAGTAGAATTAGGCCTTAGAAAAGCATACCTCAAATCAGGAGGGAGTTGTTTAAGCTCTACCTTGGGTGCATCTTCCTCCCTCAAAGCATAAATATGATGTGTATCACAAGGTAAGGGCTCATACCTTTAAGATTGATATCATGGAAGCACATGGACAACATTTATATTAGTAGTATAGGATACTACTTTTAGGTTGTCTTCATCTAATTCCACCTCTCGAACTAAACATGCTTCCAAGGGGTCTTAGTAGTGTTGTTGTTGCAAAACTTGCTCTACACAATTATGTGTTGCATCTACCCGAAAACACATTTTCACTGTAGAAGGATCTTTTTCCATCTTGAAGACATCAAAATCCACTATTTCTTCTCCAACTTCATGCTTGCTCTTACGTCTCTTGACACCAATTATTACTCCAGTTGTAGCAAGGAAAGGTCATCTTAGAATTATGGGGATATGAAGATCTTCCTCCATCTCTAGAATCATGAAGTCACAAGGCACATAGAATTCCCCAACTTTGATTGGTATGTCTTTCAAAATTCCTTTAGGGTAGACTATGGATCTATCCGTTAGTTGTAAGGAAATGTTTATAGGTTTGGGTTCGCCTGTATTTAATTTCCTGCATAAAGATAAAGGCATTATGGTTACACTAGCACCAACATCACAAAGAGCTCTACTAATGGAAAATTTACCAACTACACAAGATATAGTGATACTCCCTGGGTCTTTAAGCTTTGGAGGAGGCTTATTTCTAATTATAGCACTATACTCTTCATTCATTGGTATAGTCTCATGATCATCCCACTTCCTCTTATTAGATATGATGTCTTTGAGGCATTTAGCATATTTTGGCATTTGGGCGATCGCCTCGAAGAAGGGAATGGTGATGTCTAACTATTTGAACACCTTCAAAACCTTTTAAAATTGCTTGTTAAGTTTTCCTTTATTCGTCCTTTGAGGGAATGGTAAGCAAGGTGTTTTTGTTTGCTTGGACTCTTGCTTATTACTCTTTAGCTTCTTATCTTCTTCTCGAATTTGTTTAGGCTCAACTTTTGATTCCTTAATCTTGTGTTCAACTTCAGGCAGTTTCTTCCCACTCCTTAAAGTTATAACATTGGCTTGTTCTTTTGGGTTTTGAGGCTGACTTGGGAAATGACCCATTTGGCAAAAATTAGAAGAGCTTGCTTATGATGCTATTTGGTTCTCTAGCATTTTATTGTGTATGGCAAGTTATTCCAATCTCATGCTAAATCACTTGAAATTTTCTTCGTGTTGCTTGAGACTCTCTCCGACCTTTTGATTTACCTTATTTTATGATTGGATGAAGTTCTCCATTATTATCTTAAGGTTGGACTTTCTGATTGAGGATAGTTGCTCTTTTACTGAAAACTTGGTGAATATGGTGCTTTGTACCCTTGATTTGAGTTTGAAGTTTGGTTCCCTCCTTGATTTGACTATGAGAAATTCAGGTGATTCCTCCATCCAGGATTATAGGTGTTAGAGTATGGATTCCCTTGAGGTTTACCATTAAAATTATTCAAGGCATTAAGTTATTCAATTGAGCAGCCTTGGGAATAAGAATCAACTTATTGACACTCCCTAGTAGAATGTCCTCCTCCAGACATTTCATAAGATAATACTTAGGATGGATATCCTGCGAAACTGAGCTTCTCTAACTTCTTTATAAGGGAGTCCAATTTAGCATTTAGCATTCTTAAGCTGTCAACCTCATGCACTTATGCTACTTTCCTTGGCCAATTTCTCTCTCTATGCCATTGATAATTGTTGGATGCCATCTTTTCTTAGAGTGCATAGACACCATCTAGTGTCTTGCTTATGAAAGAGCCTTGTGTAGTAGCATCAATGGTAATTTGTAAGGACTTAGACAATCCTTGGTAGAAAGTTTGCATGAGAAGCCAATTTGGAATGCCATGGTAAGGGCAATGTCTTTGTAAGTCCTTAAATCTCTCCCAAGCTTCGTAGAGAGACTCTCCAAGCTGTTACTTGAATCCAACGAGGTCTTGGCGATATTTTGTGATTTTTGCAGGCTGGTAGTACCTGGTCAAGAAGGCTTAGGAAAGTGTTTTCCATGAAATGATGGAATTTGGTGCCATTGAAATCAGCCATAATTTTGCTTTATCTCTTAATGAAAAAGGGAATAGCGTGAGGCGAATAGCTTCCAAACTTACTCTATTTATCTTGAATGTATCACATATGTCAAGAAAAGAAGCCAGGTGAGCATTTGGATCCTCCATAGGTACTCCTCCAAACTGATACTGTGAAACCATTTGGATATGTGCATGTTTGATTTCAAAGGTATTAGCTTCAATATTTAGCTTCACAATACAATTTTGGTTTTCTGTGAGACTTGGTACACTATATTATTCTAAAGCTCTTGCTTTAGCTCTTTGGTTAGCCATTCTTCTGTCTTAGTCTCTTCTCTTTTTAGTTCTTTTCGCAAGATTTTTCAATTTCTAGATTTACTGTCTCTAGTTTAGGACGTTGTGACCTTGTTTGCATAAACATAAATCAAGTACCTGAAAAGAAAAAGTAAAAAAATAAAATAAAATAAAAATAAAGATGTTAGTCTAACAGAAATAAAAAGTGCGCTAATATTGGTATTGCTGATCTCACCGGCAATGGCGTCGAAAACTTGTTTGGCAAATTCCATAAGTGTACAGTTCGTAACAAGTAGTAAAGAATGAGTATGAGTTTCGTTCCCATGAGGAGATTGATACCAAATACTAGCCTTAATTATATTCCCACAATCTAACAAAATTGAATAATTGTAATGAAATAATAAATCAACTAACAAGAATAGAAAACTTAAAGCTGAATTAATTCTTTTTAAAATTCAATAATTGAAAATCTAGGGCCCGGATTTGCTTCACTAGCTATTACTTAAATTACAGGATCTTTTCACAATTCAATTTGTTAACTAAGTCAAGGGTAAACCACTCAAATCACCTAGAGTCTCTTTCGAGATTATCTAAGAATACCAAAGTTAATTGGAACCTATTTTAATGGTCATATCAATTAACTAGGGTTCATTAAGTTCCTTAGTAATTTATTAGTCCCCGAATTATTTCTTTACTTTCGTAATCGAGGTTCCTAAGTTTTACAAGTCTATAAGCTAATAAATCATACAACTTTTATTGTCTTTAATTTACCCAAAAACATGCACTCAATCTAGCCTAAAAGCAAACGTAAGAACAATTAAGAAGAACTTGTAAAATTGACAAAAAATTAATTTATTGAAAGGAAACAAGAATCTAAATAAGTAATATACTGGTTACTCAAATCCAAACCCTAAGAAGAGTTTAGCCACATATAACTGCGGTGATACACAAAAACATAATTTAACGAATTAAAGAAGAAGAAGAAATTATGATTTTAAACTCTTGAATCTTGTACAAAGTCTTCTTCAACTTCCGTTTATTGTGTCTTCAAAAGTGTCTTCAAAAAATAATAAATGAATAAAAACACATTTTGATCCCCCTTTAATATTAAAAACTCAATGGAAACTTAATTGCGTATGAATTCCTAAGTTTCCTCTAAAAAGGAAATTTTCTCTTGCTCAACATGGCCTAAGCACGGCCATGTCATGTCCTTAGCTTTTTAGCACGCATTCATGCATGACCATATGTGATCCCATGCTGAGCTTTAACATTTTCTTCAACTTGGATAGAAGCGGTCACGATTTTAAGCATGCCTGTATTGTTTCGATGCATTATATTCTTTAGGGACCCGAAGGTAACACGACTTCCAGCATGGTCGTGTTGCAAGCCATGCTTCTTGATTCTTCTTTCAGTGCACGACATGGGCACAAACACACCCATATGTGGTCATGTCACAACATCCTTGACTATTTAGGCTTTCTTTTTAATCTTTCCTATAAAAAGGGGAAACTCTTATTAGTATCAATTAAAAACTCCTAATTTGACGAAAATAAACAAAAAATAACCAGAAACTAAAATGAAGGTCCAAATTAAACAAATGCCTAATTAAATCTAAATTATTTATAATTATTACTAACTATTTATTCAAAATTACACATAATAGACTTGCAATTGCCTTTAATTGAATTCACATATAACAACAACTATCATGCTAGAAATGGCTTCGTATGAGGCATTGTATGGTAGAAAGTGTAGATCTTCTTTATGATTAGAAGTTGGTAAGAAGTTAATAATACGCCTAAAATTAGTGTAAATTACTTCTAAGCATGTTCGTTTCCTTCAACAGTGATTAAAGATAACTTTCAGTCGACATAAAAGTTATCTTAATCCTAAAAGGAAGGAGGTACTATTTTATGTTGAAGATACGATATTTTTAAAGGTATCACTGGTGAATGGGGTAATGAAATTTGGGAAAAAGGGCAAGCTAGCTCCAAGGTATATCAGAATGTACTATTTGTTATTTTATGTATCATAATGTCCAAGGAACTAATAGAATGTGCTATCTGGTGGGTGTCATAAGAACTATGTGTGCACTAGTGATTCTATGAGTTTGGCCATTGATATGATTATGGGCTTGTAGACGACGAGGTTTAGCACGCATCTAAGTTTATTGCAACCGCGACACTGTTTGAGCTCATGGCTCCAGGGAACACACTACTATATCACAAAGACATAGCGTGGAGATGATGGAGTCGCCACCCAAGGTAATAACTGGGACAACTGATGAGTTGTGGTAACTCGATTCTCTAAAAGAAGGTTAGCACCACAACTAGGAAGATTCTGGATATGGAATACCAACTTCTTTCAGTCTTATGTTCTTTTAGAATTACATTATGAATTACTGTCTTATCCTTTATTTATATGCGATTTCATATAAACCCTTATTTTAACAACCAACTCCAGACAAACTAGTCATGAAATAACATATAAACAATGCATCCATTTAAGCTCATAATCCCTAAGTTAATGTAATCTAGATTGATTTTAATTAAAGTTAACTAAATTTGCATGTTTTAATTAAAAGTGATCCCAAAGTTTAAAACCCTAATTCCTACTCAATTTTAATTTAGTGAGCCTAAGTCTACTTATTTTAATTCAAAAATGGGTCTAAGTTTACAAATTATGAAAAGGCTTAAATTAGTGGGCCTAATTCTATATGTTTTAAATCTAAGGTGATCCTAATTCTAAAAATTATGGAAAAGTGCTTAATTAATGGGTTAAGTCTAATTAATTAAATTAAACTAAGTGGGCCTAT
Organism: Mallotus repandus; assembly: GCA_949671775.1. Lineage (NCBI taxonomy): Eukaryota > Viridiplantae > Streptophyta > Magnoliopsida > Malpighiales > Euphorbiaceae > Mallotus > Mallotus repandus. The sequence continues at coordinate 10,580 of CATIWM010072026.1, forward strand.
GTCTAAATTAGCTAGGTGACCGTAGGTTATTTCTAACCTGAAATCTAATAAATTATGAGCCTAAAAATCTATTTTAATTAATTAAACCCTAAAGCCTAATTAAGTTATTAAACTTAATTAATTAAAAGTGAACCCAGTTAAAAACTTAAAATTATGAGCTTAAACAAATAAAACAAAACATAATAATAATAATTGAATCAAATAAATTAAACTAAATAAAACATAAAAACAAATCAAACAAATAATTAAAACATATAAATCATAATAAAACAATAACACATGAAAATAAACAAAACAATACAAATATGCATTTAATGATATCTAACCCTAATTTATTTTACATGCAATCTAAATTAACTAAGGTCACCATTAATTTTAATTAATATTTTTATCAAATAAACCTAATTTACAAATCAATTTTAAAAAAAAGCACAAAAAAACTAAAAAACTTTATTATGATCCCACTAATGGGTTGTTACAATTTATAATAAATTGCTAAATAAACTACACAAATAATAAAAAAAACATCAACAAATCAACAAATCATAAAAAAAATAATGAAAAAGAAAACAAACTAGGTTGAATCCATGGGTTTTTATGGATTGGTTTGATCTTCATGACTACTCCATAATTTCGAATCTCCTATAAAATTAAAGAATAAAATTAGAAAAAAAAGAAAAAATTAGAATGAAGAAAAGAAATAAAAAGGAAACAAAAATTAAAAGAAAAAACAAATAAAGAAAAGAAAAGGGATGAAGATGAATGTGATGCTGTTTGATTTCTCCTCAGAGTTTTGTTTATTAATTCACCGTTTGGTTGCTTGAAATCAAATCCTTGAATTGATCTTCCTTCCTAAGTATTGTTTGCTTGCTTTTGAAAACCAAAAAAGAAGAACCAATTTTTTTTTTTTGCTATATGGTTTTTCTCCTAAAAAAACTTCCTCCTATATTGTGTAAAATCACAGACCTAAATAGAGGTAGTAAACCTAGAAAATCTAGGACGTAAACTCACAGGAAACAAAAGTCCTTTTAGAATTAGGATACAAAATCCCTTTTAAATTCAATAAAGTAGCAATAATATGTGATTATCACTAAACAAAGTCACTATTTAACTCTAAATTTATTTATGGACCAATCAAAATCAAGAAAAATTAATTTTGGAAAATTAAAATTGCTCAAAATAACACCGAAATCCGATTGGAAGTGTGCATGTCTGATAAAAAATGTGGAATTCCGATAAAAAATGTGTAATTCCAATCCTGATTTTTTGCACTTCGGTCCCTATTTATTTTTCTAATATTTTGATATTGACCCAAAAAAGAAAGAGAAATTTTCAATTAAGTCCAAAAAACTTAGCAATCAAGCCTTTGAGATTCAAGAATCGAAATTTGAGTACTGATTTCAATTGAATTTTCATCATTGGATCCTCATTGCATCCACATTCAAATCAACCCTGAATTGGGTGCTTATAGTTGTCCCGCTTTGTCGTTATTTGCTTGACAACTTACGGCAAAGTAAATAAGCGCACAATTCCCAAGTAAGAAATTAGGATACTTACTTGTGCATGAGACTCTTCGTCTGTGTTTGTCTTCCCATCATAATTCACTATATCCTATGTGAGACGTCTAGTAAAACTTGTGTTTCACTATATCCTCTAGAGGATTTAGCGAGATGACAAACTATAACTACTGTGCAGTGTCTAGCTAAATACACTATATTTCCTATGGAACGTCTAGTGATTTGTTTACTATATTCCCTGTGGGATGTTTAGCAACTATGAATTGCTCGCTACTTTTAGCAAAGCGATAATTTTTTGCTATATTTTCTGTGGAACGTTTAGCGAAATGCTATAACTACTGTGTAGTGTCTAGCAAACTTAACTATGCTATAAATCCCATGGAATATATAGCAAAACTTTTGAATCTTTGTTATAATAACTGTGCAGTGTCTAACAAAGTAAAAAAAAAAATTATATTGTAGCTACTGTGTAGCATATAGTGCAGATGAATTTTGAAAACAAGTTATAGCCACTGTGCAACAAATAACTAAAAATGAATTTGAAATGAAGTTATAGCCATTAAGCAACATATAACTAAAAGTGAATTTGTTATCAAGTTATAGCCATTGTGCAGCATATAACTAAGAGTGAATTTGTTATTATTAATGTGTAGTAAATAACAAAATGTGTACAAAATATAGAAATTAAATTTTTCTAAAATTTCAGACTGACGTTTGAAAATTTTGCACTGATTGACTATGCATCTGTGCTAATGATTTAATAATTCCATGAATTATTAAATTTAATTTATGATCATGTTGTTTTCTATAATCAATTAAGAATTTATTTTCTTAATCAAATTGCAATTTTGGACTAAATTGCAAGAAAACTTGTGAATTTATTTGCAAGAAAAGTATAAAGGATTAAAGTGGTTATTTGCCACTTTAATATACTTACCTTTTCCTTCTTTTCTCGATCACTTTCTTCTTTTCCTATTCTTTCACTTTCCTTTCACTTTCACTTTGATTTTGATTTCTTCTTTTCTTAATTACTTCTTCATTTGACGTCCAAATTTTGATCCGTCTGATCCTATGGCTCACCCGACATGTAGGTCACGTGCTAGTACCTCGGGCATAGCATATCCGACTGTCCTGGTCTCACATTTCCCACAGAATCATTTGGGACTTCAGGAGGGTGCAACAGTCCTTCCTTTGACTCATTTGGAGCTCCACAGGTGCACACAAGCTAGTGATGAGGTGCACTTTTTGCCCCTTATGCTTTATTCTACAAAAAATTTAATTTCATTATGTCTAATTAGCATTTAATATTAGACCAAAACTTGTGCAAACTAAGAATGCATGAACTAAATTTTAGCAAAATTAATCCATGCAAATTAATTTTTAAAATAAAAATTGCATTAGAACACTAAAAAATCGAATCAAGATCATGCATGTATGATTCGGGGCTTAGATTTTCAATCAAAAATCTGAAAAACCGATCGAATTTCTGTATTTTCAATAGAATATCCATAATTATGGATTTTTGATCAAAAATCTAGAATTCCAATCGGAATTTTAGGAATCCGATTGGTGTTTTTGAATTTTTTTTAATTTTTCATAGTTTTTCGAATTTTCTAAAATTTTTTGAATTTTTCAATTTTTTTTTACAAAAAATAAATAAATAGAAATGCAACAATTTATTATTGAAAAAGAAAAAAGAATATGCAAAGGTGAGAAATTAATTTTGTTGTTTCTGAATTTTAATTCGAAAACCCCTGAAGTTTTTCGACTGTTTCCATTTATCTCAAGAACTGTTTCATGGCCTGTCTGCTGAAGTAACCGAGTACATCTGGGCATCAGGCTTCAAACATTTTATAGATGCTCTTCTGACTCAGCAAGGTAGGTCGGATCATTACTCTCTCTTTGCACTGATCGAGAGATGGATGGATACCACCCATACATTTCACACTCATATGGGTGAGTTGACTATCTCTCCGATTAGTTTTTCTACCATTACTGGGATTGCCTTTGGAGGTACCCTAGTCCCTTTTGATGTCAGCTTCTGCAACCTTCCAGAAGATTCTAGGAGCCAGTATGTTCGTGATTTGCTCGGATTCATCCCGACGTGGAAGAATCAAAACAATATAGTACTTTCCTCTCTTATTCAGAGCTTCAGAAGACTACCTAGTGCTACTCCTCGCCAGATCATTCAGAAGGCGAGATGCTTCCTACTGATACTGCTGGGTACTACTCTTTTCCATGAGACTGGCCACGAGGTTAGCATTGCCTTTTTTGGCCCTCTTTGAGTCCTTAGTCAGGTTGCCACCTTCGATTGGGGTTCTACAGCACTTTCCTATCTCTATTATAGGCTTGATATTGTATGCAGAGGTGTAGTCACAATGTATAGCTTCTGGTATGTTCTGCATGTTCCTACAACCCTTTGATTTCTTTTATCTTTCATGATCTTTTTGCCTTATCCTGATTTTGTTTTCTTTTGTAGATTTAGAGCATTGAGATAGGAATAATTCAAGGCTTTAGTGTTATTAGCTCGACAAAAGCCTTCCTCTAATGTAGAGATGTGGCTCTTCTCACTTTTTTGGCATCAGACATGATCTTCAGACTTATCACATGCAACTGAACACTTTGAAGTGGGACCTAGTAAGAAAATTCAACTGTTAGCTTTCAAAAATAGTTAAATATCTAACTATTTGATTTATGAACTGTAGATTAAATCTGATTGGCTTGATGGCATTGAGGATATTCAATGATATGATTTTATGGCTACTGCTTTGAGGCTTGAGACCACGAGGATCTTGCTCCTTGGTTATGGTGGCAAGATGTGGCATCTTGGTGAGCGTGTGTATCGATGGCATGTAGGGCCTTCTCGACGACGCATTCCTTCTTCGATTCCCTCCTCTATGCTATGGAGTAGTGACTTGACTGGTCCAGAGCTAAGAGTAGCTTTAGAGGGATATAATGTTTTGACTTTACTTGAGCGTTCCTGAAGCTATCATTGGTTCATTCAGGAGAACGTTTTGGAGTAGATTCCTACAAATTTAAAGGAGGTTTGATCTTTGTATGTTTCCCTTTTACTTCATGATTATTGTTCTAACACTTTTGCCCTAGTTTAGGTTGAGAGAGTAGATTCCCATGTTGATAAGGAGACTGAGACTGATTCTTGAACTCTGAGGATAGAGCATAAGACTGAGCATGGATCTTATGCTCATCATGCTGAGCCTGCTCAAGGTAAGGCCTCCACATGTGTCACTTTGGGTGATATCTTGCTTCTGGATCGATCTATGTACTATTGGGCTCCTACAGTGCAGACTCTCGTTGAGCAACACATATACTTTAATGACATGCATCTTCCTAGTTTTTCTCCACCAGATGCTTCTCATGTGAGTGTAATTGATTTTATCTGTATAAACTAACACTTGATACTAATGTTAGTAATATTTATAATGCAGATCCCCCAGACACATGCAGAGTACATGTACGGACTTGCCTTACCATATAGATTATTTACAATGCAGGTCACAAATAGTTAGAGAGTAAGTATTTTACAATCCATGTGCAAATGTATGCATGACAAGCATGCTATATATATTTCTAACTATTTCCTAATGCAATAGGGTTATGCTAGGTACTTGGAGCACGAGATTGAGAGGCTTCATCTACAGCTTGCTAATTGTGGTTTCAGTGACTATGGTGCTAGGACCTCGACTGCTAGAGCTCCTGAAAATGTCCAACTGGAGGACGGAGTCCTTGGCCAGATATTGGAGCTAAATATGACTGATCTTGCTATTGCTTACTTTTTTGAAAAACTTTTATTGTATTTGTATTCTGTTATCTGTCTTTTTTGACTTTTGTACTTATTCTGCACATTGTTGTACTAAACTAATATTCTAATCTTTAATGAATTGTGATTTAATTCCCTTTTCCCCTTTTGAATGGAATTATAAATTAAAAAGGATAAAGGAATAAATAAATAATTAGGATTTTATTTACTTATCCTAACCCTGATCAACTTTGGTTATTTATCCCATCTTAGAAGGAAATAGAATCCTTTTCCTATTTTGACTTACCTTTTATCACTATATAAGGGCTAAAAAAGGTTCATTCTCTTCACTCCTTATTTTTGCACCTTTATCATGACTCAAGCTACTCTCCAATTGCTCAAGAACTTTCTCAAGAACCTTAACAGGGATGATTGGAATCGACGTCAAATTGCTAAAAGCTTTACACCATATTAAAATTAATTACAATCTTCTCCATACTACTGCCTCTTTCTGCGATTCTAAAGACCATGTCTTCAAATTTAATGGACAAGAACTATGTCCATTAATCAAAGAATTTAATGCTATTCTTGGAGGTTCATTGGATTCCATTGTTGTAATTACTTTTCCTAAATTAAACATGCCGTTTCCAAATAGGCTATGTGCATTTTTTGACATGCCGCCAAGTGACATTTGCACTTATGTATATAATAATAGAACTATTAGCCTATCTGCTCTGAGCACTGCTTGTGAGACTAAGGACAAGAATGGTGCTGTTGGCTAGGATGATTTCCTTCTGCCTTTATGCTCAATTTCTGCTAGTTTCTTCCCATGCAGATGCTGATACAAGAATAGTCAACATTTTGGAACAAGTAGAGGCTGGAGTAAACCCAATGCCTGTGATTCTTGCTAAAACCATAATTGGTTTGCATTATTTAAAGATTCAAAATTGTCTTTCTGGTAGTTTACTTCTCCTTCAGATATAGAACCATAATCTTTTTTCTTCTTTCTTTTATGCCTTAACTTAGTAGGCATGCTCTAACTTAGTAGGCATGCCTAACTTTTGCAAAAGCCACCCTTTTGGATTTTCAAGTTGGCGAGCTTTATTTTATCTTACTTCTTTTCTTTTCTTTCTTCTTCTTTTTTCTTAGATTTTGTTACAAGAGAAGTTGAGTTTGCTTAATGTTCCTGCCAACCCTATGACTTATCAGCCTCGTCATTTGTAGTCTCTTCCTTTGACAATGAAGGACTTACATACTACTGATCACTAGTTTAACTGGATGAAGAACCATGCAGATTCTGAGATCACTTAGACCTGTCCTTGGTGGAAACTCAAATATATGACCACTAGCTTATATGACCACTGTGTTCCCATTATTGGACTGCATTTTTCTGCTTTCATTTCTCCTTCCTGTCTCTGCCATCAGTATGGACGTCATCAGTTCATCGTCACTATCTTGACTGAATTTGAAGGCTTTCCTTTGAGGCAAGACTTCTTGAACAAAGTAAAAAGTTTATGGCCTTGGAGGACTCTTGAACAGAATCTGACTCTTAATGCTGATGCAACTACTAATGATAACTATAAGACTTGGGTTATGCTACAGACTATAGACCCACAAGGATATGCTAGATACAAGACAGTTCAAGCATTATATAATGAATCTCAAAAGAAAAAATGAAGAACATAGTTTTTTGAAAACAAAAAACAAATAGGTCTCATAGATCTAGTTTTTGGACTTTTCATATTTTATTTCCCTTTCTAGTACTTATGCATTATAATAAAGATAGAACATGCTTTTAGAGCAAACACTCTATTTTAATTTAATTCATTATTTAGGAAAAAATGAGTACATTTGTTACATCATATAATATAACTCCTGTTATCAGCTAGTCCTTTTGAATTTTCTAACTGAATATTTTCCACTCACTTTAATTCCCTAATCAGCATGATCACTCTTATTTATTTATTTCCCTAATTTTTGCCTACCAGCTCTTTATAGGTTTTCTAGACAACGGGAATGTCCTAACTTTTGCTTGACCAGCCTTTTCAGGTTTTCTAGTGTGGACTTTTATTCTTTTTTCTTATTTTTGTTAGAGATAGTATTTCTTGAGGTGATCTAGGTTTATTGGCTCCATAAACATGTTCCCCTCAAGATCTGAAATCTTTATAGCTCTTTCATGCAAGACTGCCTTAACCAGGTATGGCCCTTCCCAATTAGGTTTGAATTTTCCTCATGGATCAAATAATATAGCCTTTGATTGTTTTAGCACCATATCCCCAGTTTTGATCTTTCTAGGTTTAACCTTTTATTGAACAATCTAACTATCCTCTTTTTATGAATCTGAGTATGGAATAAATCATCCATCCTTTTCTCATCTAAGGATGTAAGGTGTTCATATCTCTTTTGTGCCCATTCACTCTTGGGAGTTTTAGCTTCCATAACTACCCTTAAAGATTTAATCTTAGCCTTTATTGGCAAAACTACTTGACATCCATACACCATTGAGAATGGAGTTTGGCCTATTGCTGTTTGTGTTGTTGTTCTGTATCCCTATAGAGCAAAAGGAAGATACTCATACCAATATTTGTAGGTTTTAACCATCTTAGAGAGGAATTTCTTCACATTCTTATTTGCTGCTTCAATTGCCCCGTTAGCCTGAGGTCGATATGCGAGGATTTATGATGCTCAATTTGATATTTGTGCAATAACTCTGTTGTCTTTGCCTAGAACTGAACCCCATTATCTATCACAATGTTATATGAAACTCCATATCTGCAAATAAAACTCTTCTCTATAAACTTTGCCATATGCTTTGCTTTCAAAGTGCCAAATGATTCCGCTTCTACCCATCTAGAAAAGTAGTTAATTGCTACCGCTATGTAGTTGTGCCTGTTTAATGCTATAGGCCTTATCTCTCCAATAATGTCTATTCCCCACGTTGCAAAAGGCCAAGGAGAAGATAGATTATTCAGTATTATAGGTGGTAAATGTTTCAAGTTCCCATGTATTTGACATTGGTGACACTGCCTCACTGTTCTGATGCAGTCCCTTTCAATGCTTATCCAATAGTATCCTTGTCGCATAATTTTCTTTGCCAAGATAATCCCATTTATGTGAGGTCCACAAACTCTTACATGAATTTCTTTCATTACCTTCTATGCTTCTTCTTTCTTAAGACACATTAATTGTGTACAATTCATCATCCTCTTATACAATACTCCATCATGACTTGCATAATTATGTGAAAGAACACGAAGAGCATATTGGTCCTTTGAGGTTGTGTCATCTGGATACTTTCTCTCTTCTATGAATTTTTGAACATCGTAAAACCATGGTTTCTCTTCAAGTCCCATCTGAACATTCATAACTTGCTCACTGCCATAACATGGGGCTTTTGCCTTTATTATCACCAAAGGTTTAGTAGTCATTCCAGTCGAACTATCCCACATTAAAGAGAGAGTTGCCAATGCATCTGCCATCTGGTTTTCATCTCTTGACAAGTGAATGAAAAGACATTTATTCAACCCTTTCATTAAATCTTTTAAATAGCTAGCATAAGGTTTCAACCTTTCATATTTTACTTCCTATTACTCATTAGCTTGACTAATGATTAATAAGGAATCACCATAAACTAGCAGATTCTTTACTCCAGGTGTTAAAGCTACCTCTATCCCATAGATACATGCTTCATACTCAGCCATGTTATTTGTGACCTTGAAATCTAGTTTCTTGGCCATAGGAATAGTTTCCCCTTATGGTGTAGTAAGGATTACTCCTAATCTTGCTCCTTTGTTGTTTACAGCTCCATCAAAATATAGCTTCCCCTCTCTACATTCAATCATTGCCAGATTCTCATCAGGAAACTTTAAATTCCACTGTTCATTTCTTTCTATTGCGTTCTAAGCTAGAAACTCTGCCACAACTCTTCCTTTGATAACCGTTGTAGTGATGTACTCTATGTCAAATTCTGTCAGCAATACTAACCATCAAAACATCCTTCCAGTCAGAGCAGGTGCCTGAAATAAGTACCTTAAAGGATCTATTCTTGAAACAGCTTGTATCTTGTATGATTGGAAATAATGCCTTAATTTCCTTATAGCCTAGATCATGATAAGACAAGTCTTCTCTACTAGGTCATACTTCTCTTTATATGGTAGGAATTTCTTGCTAAGGTAGTACATTGCATGTTCTATCCCTTTTAGTCCTTCCTGTCCCAACATTGCCCCTATCGCTTTCTCTTCTAAAGCTAAGTACAAAATTAGCCTAGGTGGTTTTAAAACTGGTGGATTCGTATGGTATTCCTTGATCTTGTCAAAAGCTTTTTGGCACTCCTCATTCCATTCCACAGGTTGATTTTTCTTCAAGAGCTTGAAAATAGGATCACAAACAATAACAAGTTTGGCTATGAACCTGCTGATATACTGTAGTTTCCCTATAAATCCTCTTACTTCTTTCTCTATTTTTGGTATAGGGATCTCTTGAATGGCCTTAATCTTATCTAGATTCACTTCTTTTCCTCTCTAGCTGACTATGTGTCCAAGCAATTTTCTTAAAGTTACCCCAAAAATGTATTTCTTCGGATTGAGCCTCAAATTATACCTCTTAATTCTAGCTAAGAACTTGTCCCAGGCCTTAAAATTTCCTTCCCTTGTTTTTGACTTAAACATCATATCATCTACATAGACCTCTACTTCTTTGTGCATCATGTCATGCAACAACACAGTTACTGCTCTCTGATAAGTTTTCTTTAACCCGAAGGGCATTAACTTGTAACAATATGTTCCCCATTCCATGATGAAAGTAGTTTTAATCTTATCAATAACCACCATCATTATTTGGTTATAACCTGAAAACCCATCCATGAAAGAATACATTATGCTCGATGCAATATTATCAACCAATACATCAATATGAGGTAAAGGGAAGTTATCATTTAGGCAAGCTTTATTCAAGTCTCTAAAATCCACACACATTTGCATCTTACCATCTTTCTTAGGAACTGGCACTATGTTGGCTAACCATTGAGGATATTCCACTATATTAAGGAAATTGGCTTGGATTTGCTTAGCAATCTCCTCCCTTATCTTTTCTGTCCATTCAGGTGTTAATATGTGAAGCTTCTACTTAACTAGCTTAATGTCTAAATAAGTTAGAATATAATGCTCTATAATTTCCCGATCTAAACCCGGCATGTCTTCATAGGACCAAGCAAATATTATCTTTTTTTTATTAATATTCTCTCAAAATTTTCCCTCTCTTCAAGAGTTACATTATGTGATATAAAAATGTTCTTTGGATTATCATTTGTGCCCATGTTAAATGAATTTAATTGAATAGAATTTATGTCTAACATGCACATATGATCAATATTAAAATGCATAGTACCATCAGGACAAACATCACACAAGTAAGCCAAACTAGAATTTATATCATTGACCATAGGAAAAATAAAGTTTTTGTCCTCATAAAGACCAGACGGTATTACATTAGTTTGTTTATAAAAAAAATCACTAAAACTATTACTAATGATAGTAGCTAAATCTTGTGGTGGCTCTTTGCTAGGTGGCAAATCATAGTAGCTCCTCGACGGCCATAGTTCCTATCTTCTCAGCAATTTGCTTCATCACATCCTGCTGGTTATCTTGCATAAGATCCTCTATGATATGTTCCTTGAAAATTTTGAATTCGGGAGCATTTACTCCAGCTACATTGACAGGTTCTGCAGTACTCAGGTAAAATTTGCCCTTTCCCTCTTTGACAAAACTCTTTCCGTGAGGTGGTACTTTTTGTGGAGCTTTCCCTTTATTATTTAATCCTTTCTTCATTTTCTTGCCATTCGATTCCATCTCTATATATCCTAACCCCTTAGTATCATTCTGGGTTTTGACACTTGGTAGCTTGGGGATGCCTTGTTGGTTTTTCCCCAATCCTAATCCAGGTTGATATTACATTTTCTCCATCATCTTTGCAACTCTTAGATCCATTTCAGTTCCATTAAAAATTCCAGCCACTTGGAAACCTGGAGGTGCTATCACTTACTTCTGACTGTTTAATATTGTCATGACAGCTTTACTCATGCTTGCATCTATGGTCACCACTTCTCCTTTATGAGGGAATTTTATCTTTTGATGTATAGTCGAGGGCACTCCTCTAAGAATATGGAACTAAGGCCTACCCAACATCAAGGCATAAGTAACAGGTATGTCTAAGATAGTAAATTCCACCATTGACTTAACAGGTCTTATTTTCATTAAAGTCTGGAATGTGCCTTCTACGTTCCTTGTGCTATCATTATAAGCTCTGATTATTAAATATGAACTTGTTAAATCTTCCACTTTTAAACCAAAGTTAGGCTGGATCTTCAATGGGCATACATTAATTGCAGAACCATCATCCACCATCACACAATTAGTTCTTTTGCCTCTAACTTCAGTTAGAATAAACAGAGCTTTGTTGTGATTTTGCCCATCCAATGGTATGTCCTCATCTAAGAACATTATCACTCCATGTTTCTTCTCATTAACTTTTACTAACATAGCCTTAGGTGTAGCAGCAGCTTCGATGCTCATTTTGGACAACACCTTAATAAGAGTCTTTCTATGACTGCTGGAATGCATCAAAAGCTACTAGATGCTTACATTTGCTTTAGCCCTCTTGAGTTATTCAAGGATTAAATCCTCTTCTTGCACTTCAGCTATTTCTTCTTTTTTCCTTCCTCTCTCTCTATTGCCTTGTCTATCTTTTTCTCAACTGGCTTATAACCTCATCCACTTCTGAAGTGAAGACATAGTTCACTCCAGAAGTATCTGTCCACACATTGTAACCCATGTTGTCCTCCTTATCAGAGTTATACCAAATTTCAATAATCCCGATAGTTCAGTCCTTCTTTTCATAGTTCTATATTTCCACCTTGCATGTTTCTTTCTTTAATGACAATTTCTCACTTGCTGGCTTATCATTCTCAAATTCATCTCCCCATCCTCCAGGAACAATGACTCAATGGAAATGTCATAAGAAGGTGGTTTAGAGTAAAACACCTTATAGTTAAATTTTCCTGAGGGTTGGCCCAATAAATCTTCTACTCCTTTAGGGGCATTTGGAAGCTTAAGAGTAAGGTCCTCAAAGGAGCTTAGCTCTTCTTTTTTACTAACTATTGAATTAATTGTCATGATTGTTGGGGGTGGTACATTTTAGTAGCTTGGGAAAGGATTATTTTTGGTGCTAGAGTTTTGGTTGGTTTTTTCAGGGTTGGCGATCTTTCCAGCATCAATAAGGTTTTGGATTTCATGTTTCAAGTGGATACAAGTGTCTGTTAACTTGATGAAATTTGTAATAGTTGTTTGGGTTATAGCCTGGGACATTTAGGTTTGGTGGTTTAGAAAAAGTGAGGGGTTAGAGCAAACCCTTTTGAATTAGGCGCTCCAAGACTTTTGAGAGGGGTTCGTTAAAGTTTGAGAACCTTCTTGGTTGTTGGACTACATGTACTTCCACAACTCAGCTAGTATTTCCTTATTATGTGCCCCCAGTTTGATAGTTCCTTGCTCCAGTGCTTTTGGTTGCCTTCTTCTTTTCATTCTCAATCTCATCAACTTGTAACCCATCATCATATAGGTCTACAAATGACTTGGGATTCATCATCTGTAACCTTTTAACCAAATTAGGAGACACATTATGAACGATCATCCTAACTTGATCTTTTTCAGCCTACTTATTTTTCATTAATCCAACCTTATTCATGAACCTAGTGAGAAATCAGAAAATGATTCATTTGGCTTTTACCTAGTCAATTCCAAATCCCTGATGGACACTTTCAACTTGGTATTGTGATTATATTGCTTTAAGAAAGTAGTACATAACTCTCGGCAATTAGCCCTGACAGACTTTTCCAACCCATGATACCAATTCACAGCAATACCCTCTAAGAATAATTCAAAAAAATTTATTACTATAGCCAATGGAGCTCTAGTGGTGCTCATAGTTATTGTATATTGACTCAAATGAATCCTTGGGTCTTTGGACCCATTGAATTTCTACAATTGAGGCATCTTGAAATTATTTGGCAACTTGTCACCTTCCATGTACAACATGTCATCAAAGTCAAATGAATAGCCCATGCCTTGCCCTCTCATAAGTTCTTCCATCTTGGACATCTTCTGATTTAGCGCTCGCATCTATTTGGACTCAAGGTCTTGTACCAGTTCAAATGATTCTTTTTTAGACTTCTCTACCATGTAGTTCTCAACATCCTCAACTTTCATGTCCACGACGGGTACATTCCTAGCAACATTTGAGGGTTACCCCTCAACATTGTCATTATTGGCAGGTGGATTTTCCCCAACAGGTGGAATAGCAGTGGCGGGTGCGGGTGTAGGTGCAGGTGGTATTAATCCAGCCAAGGCTTGTCTTAGTTCATCTTGCATCATTACTCTCATATCATCCATCAGTGCTCCCTTAATGTCTTCCAAGGTCTAGTTTTCTCTTTGCTTCATTTCTTCTATCTGCCTAGTTAGTGTTGGTGTCGGTGCAGGTGGTGCTTCTAAGTAAAACAGATTGATAGGACTCTTCTCTAGTCTGGTTAGGATCTCTTTTACAATTGACTGTGAACTTGAAGTAGTTCTCTCCAGTCTACCTGTAAGCACCCAATTTCGGGATGACTAGAGCATGGATGCGACAGAGGACTCCGATGATGAAAACTCGTAGCAAATGAGTCTCTGATATTTGAGTTTCGGATTCTAAGGCTTGATTACATTTTTTTGGACTAAATTGAAAGTTTTCTTCTCCTTCAAGGGTCTTTTTGTAATTAAATGTTAAAAAAAAGAAGAGAGAAATCGAAATAGTAGATTTCCGATCGGAATTACAAAATTCTGACCGAAATTCTAGAAATCAGATTAATTTCTATCAATTTTTATTTCAATTTTTATTGGTTTTTCTTAAATTCGATTGGCCGTGAATTGATAAAATTTTTATTTTTTATTTTTTATTTTTTTATTTATCTATTAGTTATAGATTTTGATTAATTTTGATTAATTTTTACGTGATATATATGTTTAATTTATTTGATAAATAAAGGGATAAATATGTATATTTTTAAAATAATTTTTTTTTATCCTGTATCAATTTAGGGTTACAGGATGTTTCTATAAATACGTGATTTTCTTTTCACGTAGGGGAGGGGCAGGAAAAAAAGAGAGAGAACAAAGAGAAAAAAAGAGAGAAAAAACGCAGAGAGAAAAGAGAAAAAAAAAATTTCTTTTGTTTTAATGTTAAAATAATCAAAGCCAAGATACTGAAGCCAATACTGGAGGCTCATTTAGACGGTGATTCAACACATCTCTGAGGAGCTAATCATACAACATCCATTCAAATCAGTTTTTTATTCTTTCTTTCTTTTTATCTGATCTTTGTTACTCTATTTAATTTTAATGTTATTTGATTTCATTTTTATTTTCATTTACTAATTTTTTTTTTTTTTTTTTGTGTTTATGATT
>CATIWM010072047.1:0-11391 GCA_949671775.1 Mallotus repandus
AAGCCTTGTAGATGATGGATTAAGGCTTGTTGAAGCTTTTTAGATTGAGACCTTGTTATAGGTCCTTTAGGCATGCTAATCGGACTAGAAACTTCTTGAACTTGATCCTTGCCTTCTTGATCATGCTCATCTTCATGGTGTATAGGCTGCTCTATAACAAATTATTTTTATGTTTTAAATTTGTGATAGGCTACATTTTTTTATGGCAACAATTCTTAATACCACCAAAACATTGTCATTTCTCAAATGATTTAGTCTAATGTTAGCATTAACTTTTCATACTTCACAATAATGTGCTTTTAGGGACAATATTTCATTCATATATATTCACCTTTTTTTCACTAATAGTTACAAGAGGGGATAAGTTCATATGGGACATAATACCATTATATGCAATACAATAACATAACCATGCATTGGATGAGAGAGAGCCTAAACCTGTAACATTTATTTCACCATATGTAATCATGATGTGATAGAAAATGGTTTAAATAGTTTTGAATCATGATTTAGGAAGTGACGACTTTCTAATTAATTACCATCTCTAATCATGATTTAACTAGAATTAGGAAATTATATGTTTCAAATAGATTAAAAAAATGAGAAAAAAAATTTGGTGTCAATATTGTAAGATTAATAGTTCTCACGATTGTCCTATAACATTAATATTAATGTTTTTTCATTTAACTAAGCTAAATACTATAGTAGCAATTATAAATTTATGTCATTAGTATTAAATATTTGGTGACAAAATGATGTGCGTAGCAAATAAATATGTCATTAAGCATATAATTTCTTGTATTGTATGTTGAAGTAGCAACTTCAGAATGCATATAAGAAAGCTGAATTTTTCAAGGAGATAAAAAAATTCTAGATTTATTACATATATACATACTGAAATTTTGTTAATGAAATATAAACTATACTTCAGATTTAGAAAAACTTTCCCCCATTTTGCAAGAGGTAAAATAAAACCGATGAATTTTGTTCATATAAATATTGTCGATAACTATAACTCAGTTTTTGATGATTCAACTAATGCTAAACCAAGTTATGATCACATTCACACTAGATAAGTACTTATTAAAATTAAAACAATTATTTGTGTTTAAATATTATTTAAATGATCTTATTTTACTACGTGATATGTTTATTTGTTGTTTAAGAGAACTAGGAGAGTTAACAAATTAAACTTGGACTCCAATTTTGAATTATCGAATCAAATGAAAACTTCAATGAAGAAGTCATTAATAAAGTAAGTGTAAATAGCGAGGAACATCTATCTAAAGGAGATATAGATTTTAAGAAATCATCCAAGGTATGGGCATAAAATTATTATTTTAATATTTATTATTGAAACAATTATTTTAAGTTGTTATGCAATAGTTTGTTGAATGCAATTTATCATTTGAAATGATGAAAAATGCTTTCAAATCATTTTAGGTATACTTGAAAAGTCATTGTAGGTGCGCAAGTTTTATACTCTTATTGAAAATTTTGATGATGCTAAGATTGATAGTGTTAAAAACCTTGGATTTGGTGGTATTTTACATATTCAAAACCAAAATTTTATAAAGAACATAATTGAAAGGCTCGCATATAGATTTTTTATAGATAGATATGAATTGTATGTGCATGGAGGTATAATAAAACTTACCCCTAATTGTGTAGAGCAAACTATAGGGTTGCCTTCAAAAGGTTTAGAAGTTGAAGATTACATAAGTGCATACAAAGATGAGGTCTTAGAAAGATTTAATATTCGTAAGAATATATTTGATGTTAATTACCTTTTTCTAGAGCTCTAAAAGTTACTTGCTGGTGAAGAATTTTGAGCCAAATTTTTGTTGTATGTGATTACAACAATTATAGCACCTATTACAAATACATATGTAAATTCATCTTACCTTGGACTTGTAAAAGACATATCTAAAGATCCAAAAATGAATTGGGCAAAGTCTGCTATATAGTGTCTTGTTAATGAGATTCGAAAGTTTTGTTTAAATGACTTTGGTGAAGGCAATTACAAGCTTAAAACTAGTTGCGTCTTGATTCTACAAGTACATTTATAAATAATTACATATTTATTCATTTTCTTAATTATGTATTTAATGCTTAATATTTGATTTATTTTAAAATTTTTATCTATTGTAGTTTTTTAATTTAGATCACATATATGCTGGTTATACAAGTATACTACCTATTAACAAAAATGAAAGACCTTTTATTTAACATTAGGATAATAATATTGTAACAAAATATTGGATAAGGTTAAAACATTTGGAGGGCTTGGCAGTAAAAAGGTATGTAATGACTTTAGTTTCTAGTCATTAATTTATTATATTATATTTAATATATAATCAATTCTAATTAAATGAGTTTGTGCCTATCAATAACAGGTTTTGCTTTTAAAAGAGGATGATGGAGATGAGCCCTTTTTTTGTGAGCATTCATTATTATATTGATTTTAAATATTGACTACGATAACTTTCTATATTAAACTTCATCTTTATAAATTTTCTTTATGTTTAATATGCTTTTATTGTGTGTAGAGTTTGAAAACTGAGACTTTTGAGCTTAGAAAAGAACTTATAAAATTCAAGCAAGATGTTGTGATAAAGCTACAAAAAATATCAGAGGACAATTCAGATAATAAAATGAATAAAATGGATAAAATGTACGTGGATGATATTGAACTCTTGCAAGTTGCTAATAGTGAGCTCAAGGATGAAATTAAAGATTTAAAAAATGTGGTTTTGAAAGCATTGGTGCAAATTGATAATGAAAAAGCAAAAACCACTGAAGAGGCTCTAAAGTATCTTCATGAAGAAGTAAGTACCTTAAAAGATTTGATTGTGAACTTAGTTGGTGAATAATGCAATAGTCAAAAGCAAGAGAATGAAGGACCTTCGCAGAACACAATGTCATCACTTAATGATATAACTAGGAGCTTATAAGAAAAAGGCATTAAAGGACATTACACTAACTTTTATGTTAATGAAAAGATTTCTTACACAACAAAAGTTTTTCTAACTAAGTTAGTTGATAATCGAGTAGAGAATGAAAGTATTTTATTTCCATCTGTGCATTTTAATGAGCATGTAACTTTGGGTACAGACGCTACTAGTTTGGATCATATATTAGTTGGTGATCGTGGTAATGATTTGGCAACTAAAAAGGCTAATTTTTTGAACGTTGATAATAATGTGCAATTATTGCACAAGTTGTCAAACCACAACATCATCAGGTAACCAAAAGTTAAATTAAATTAGATAAGTAAATATTTTAGCAAAATTATATTGTAGTTTTCATTTATGAAATATATGAATTATATATATTTTCAATTCAGCATCAATTATAACTTCTGAAAAATGGTTGAGGTTAAAAAATAAAAAATAATAGTAGTAGTAGTAGAAATAATAAGATTTAGAAAATATTGTTCATTAAATAAAATTATTGCATTTTTAACATGCAAATCTTAGTAGTTGAATCTAGACACTTTTTTTTTCTTAAAGGAGATCATGCCATCAATGGAATTTAGAGAGCCCAATAAGCATTTTTTTGGTTGTGTTGAAGAAAGTAAATAAACCTTTGAGTTATGGTGATCATGTCAAATAAGTTCCGAGCTTCTAGTGGTATGGAGCTTGTGATGCAACATGGAAAACTTTGATGACAACAAAAGAAAATTTGCAATTAAAAAAGAAACCCCTAAAGATATACATATATAGTCATGTGGATTTTTTAGTATTACAGAGTGTTTGCGATTTCCAATTTGCTATTGTTTTTTGCCAAAGACATAATTAACCTTATTACAAATTTTGAATTTAACTCTTTATTGTTTCTTTGCCTCATTAGAATTTTTTTAGAGAACTTTCCATATAAATAAAGGGCACATTTTATTATAGTTACATAGAAACATGTTGTGTATAAGTGTTTATGCTTTCATTATTAGGTTCATGATGTGTGTCAGATTATTAAAAGTGACATGTTGGAAACATAAGCCCTACATACACGCACATGAAAAAATCAAAGCTTTTTAATTCAAATTGAAAAAACTAAACCAATCTATATATTTTAAATTCAATGTTAAATGTTTGTTTATCCTTTTAAAAAAATTCTAAAGAAGCTGTTACTAAAAGAAAATTGCTTTTTAATAAAGGAAAATTAAAGACAATGAGGAGTAACAAATGTTCGCTAAAGAAAATGTGTGATTGAAAAACACTGGTCACATGCAGTTGCAATTGACTTTGCCATAAATGTTGTTTTACAACCATAAATACCATATATAACCATTGTTAATGCCCCAAGTCCACCTATTAGTTACCGAACATTTGTTACTTCTTAGGTTTTTTTCCAATTTTCTTCTATCATCATCTTTAGATTAACTGAATTATTTATGTCATAATCCAAAAATAAAATCATATATTAACAAATACCACATGAAAATATGCATGATAAAAAATATATTTATACTAAGAAAATTATATTACATAAAATATGTCCAATCTAACTTTAAAATATCAAATTAAAAAAATTGATTAATCGGAAACATCATAAATATTGTTGAAAAAAAATCTATATTGAGTCTTAAAGTCATGTGCCACCTCTTGATACTTGTACTGAGCAAAAATGAAAAAAATTAAAATAAGTAATTTCATGTGCTTTAATGCACATAATTTTGTAATCTAACTCTCTGTAAAGTATTTATTAACTTTTAAATTTTATTTTTATACTGAACATTCTATCTAAAAATGATAAAGATCCACTTTGATAATTATATTTGCATATATATAAGGAGAGAGAAACCAATTCAATGGTGCATTCGCTACAAAGCTTCACTACCATATAACTCTTGTACCAACCCTCACAATCTCATAACTGAAAAAGAATACTAAGCTATTTCTTGCCTTGATGCCCACGCAAACACACACAACAGGAATAAAGAAGATAAAGGAAAGATAAACTACTTAGTTAACATTATCTGTAAACATCTATTTTGCATTATACACTACCTAGGACTCCCACCAAAATGAAAAAGACAAAGTGACCATGTAATGTGGCACTTACCCGAAATGCATATTTTTTGTCTCTAAAACTGCAACATTGACAAAAAAGGATTTCCCTCTCATATGAATTATGCTCTGTGATTTTAACGTCAAACTTAAAATGCTTATCAACCCCATGCTTTGAGCAAAATAATTCATAAATGTATATAAGTTGTATAAAATGGTTGATCACTTAAATGTAATTAGAGTGACATTCACAATATTTAACAATAAGGTCCTTAATAATAATAATAATAATAACAACAACAATAATGATAACAACAACAATAATGATAACAACAACAATAACAATAACAACAACAATAATCTAACTAATATTTTCTTTTTGACAAAGATGTTACTAAATGACTACAATTATCAGAAATCAGTTGAATAAATTATTTTCAATAATTTTATAATTGGTCCTATCTCATAAAAAAAATTTAGATAGGAAACAAAAACATCGTGATCAATCAAAAGCAGCACTTTTCAGAAATATGATGGTAATAAAGTAGGAGAATCAAATGTAAGTAATGATAAAATTACCTTATCCCGATTATCATCATGAATTGCTTAACTTTGTCATGGTTGCTTCTAGTTAACTTGTGCTATTTTAAGGTAAAGAAAAAGAAGATCATACATGTAACCATTAAGAAACCAAACACAATTAAGCAAATACACATATAAAATCTATATAAATAAAAAAGATTACCCATACAAAGTCAAAAAGTAAAAAAAAAAAAGCGCACACCAATAAATAACATAAATATAAATATAAAGCAATGAATTGATGAATGATAGTAGTCAATTAAAGTACTTAGTTAATGGACCTTGATAATGAGCAATCTACATTTCACAATTCACAAACAGCACCATAAGTTTTTTCCTTCCTCAATTTCTATAACACATTGCTTTCCACCTATGGTGATCTATATCTTGGTCAAGACCAATAAAACAATTTCAATACTTATGTTTGCATATGCACACTTAATTTCCCAAATCATTTTGATAACCAAAACATGGAATAGGTACATTTGCATGTCTTGGCAAAATAAACAAATAGTTACCTTTTGAGTTTATCAACCTTTCTAATCATCATTTATCATACTCAAGAACCATTTTAATTTTCCAATGACAAAATTCATAGTGAACTAACACTTCAAACACTTTTTCAAGTTCATTAACATAAAATTTTCCATTAAACAAAACTCCAAATTATTATATGTTTTAGCACTTTTAAACAAAGAAAATAATATGAGAAACATAATAAAGGATGGGAACATTTTCTTACTCAAAAGGAAGACAACCGAGGCAAATAATTTAACCAAATCACAATAAAGATCAAATATAGGGGCTTTAGATCAAGAATCAATTATAACAGGATTATATTCCATTATAATATAAGACTGCTCTCTAAATAGTGCTCATTTTAAACTAGAAAATGAACAAACACATAAATCAAGGCAAAGGTGAATGAAATATCTTTACTCAAAGTCAAGTCCAACCAAAACTAGAGAATTTAGCAAATATACCAACAAAACCAATTAAGCCACTAAGAAAAGATTAAAAAAGGAATTGAGAATCAACTAAAAGCTAATAAGTTCACTCACAAACAATAGAATTAAACCAGAAATTATGGGAAAGCAATAAGATGACAAAGATTCAAAATTAAAAGAAAAGAATATTCACTCACAATTCTCCCCTATCACTTATTTCTATTCTTCACCTCTTAATAACACCCTTTCTGGTCACCCAAAGCTCCTTTATATTGGATAATTACTCAATTACAAATCCAATATCAAACATGCATTCTTTCTCATATCCCATCATGCCTAGCCACCAATTTACTCATTCTAAGTTCAAATTCAACTTTAATATTACACTTACATCTACATGCAAATAAGTCTCGACATGAATTTTTAGTATAATAATTTTACCTACACAAATGATTCTCTTAAAACTTTGCTCAACCTTGAACTCAACATTGTTTACCACAACCTTTTAAACAACAAATTTCATCTTCCTCAAGCTCTCTTGTTGTGATTCCAGCTTTCCATCTTCATTTACAACACTTGATTTTCATCAATTTGTTTTCGAGTTTTCTTGGAACCTTAAACCTCCATGAGTTTATCCTGAAGTTTTTTTTTTCTCTTCTTTTCACTTCTTTTCCTCACACCAATCTCTCATCCAAAATAAAATGAAAAATAATGGTAGTAAGAAGCAGGAAATAGGAGCAATGTGAAATGAAGAATAGAGGTTCTTCTATAAGGATTATATATATTATAACCCTAAACTAAAACTATGTAGTCTTGGTTGAAAACTACATAGTTTGAACTATTCTAAATTATAAAAAAATCAATTATAACTAAAAGAAATTAATAAAATTAATAATTTTTTAGATACTATATATTACATATTTTATATAATTAGTGTCATGCAATCTATATATATATATATAGCACTTATATGAGCTATCATTAATAAGCATTTTTATATAACATAAATATATCTCTCTCTTTTATTATTTTTTTAAAATTTTATATTAAGAAAAATTTATTGATTTCCATCACTAATTTTTTTAATGAATGATTGATCAATCTTATAATTATTTATCTCATAGAATTGAGTTAATTAAAGATGTGATCAGTGAGTTTTTTGGGGTCACGATCAAGGATCAGTGCGTTTATAGCATCGGGCCACACAGGCTAATGGTGACCATCTATCGGTTTCTATTGTTATTATTTGTGGGTGGGTATGCCTGAATAGGTCTTGTATATTAGAGTCGCCACCCAACTTGAATCGAGAAAAAGTGAATTAAAAATCCACTTCCTTAACTAGAGAATCCGGGTTCGGGGGGTAGGAGTTATTTATCCAATTTCTTATTATACACATTGCTTATTCATTCATTACTTCAGCCTAATTTCGGTTTACGATGCATTTTTACTACACTTGATCATTAGTCAATTTAAATAGGAAATAAAGTGCAAGATAATTGGATTAACGAGCATTAATCACATAATAAATAAACAAGCATCCATCAATCAAGCAAACAACCATGTAAGCAAGTAAGCATGTAGCAGGCAAGCATGCAAGAAATAATCAAAATAAGCAAGCAAATAAGCAAAATACAAATGGGGAAAATGATTAAGGATTACAACCCGAGAGAAAGCCTATTCTTATAAATACATCCAAAATAGAAATAAAAAGGGGAATTGGGATTAGGGATTACATTGCCTTGGAAAAAAGAAATAATAAAAGGAAATAAAATAGAAAAAACCTATTCTAATAAACCTGCAAAACAAAGGTTAGCTTTAATACACATGCAAGCACACATCACATTTAGGACAATTTAATATATTTCATTCATCCACAATTGGAATAATAAACAAAAGGATAATTAAACACATAAGCAAACAAGGATGCTAATGGATGCATGATGCAAGGTTTTGGAAATTTGGGTACTTTAGTTTGAAGTCATCATTTTTATTATGTAAAAGAGGGTTTTTATGATGGAGCAAACATATGTAAAAAAAATGAGTATAAAATAATAAAAGTGACAAAAATACTATTCTCACCATAAAAAAAATAACTTTAAGATGAAAATAATAAATTTATCAAGGAAAGCAATAAAAATGATAAAGGCAACAAATATGCAATAAAAATAATAATAATGCAAATGAGATAATAAAAGAGGTGATAAAAATATTATCTTCACTATAAAGACGGTGTGAGCGACCTTGTGAATTTTGTGTGGGTCATGGCAACTTTACCGAATGGGACATCCGTTCCATTTACGGGATAGGAACAATCGATTGGTCTTGGGGGGATGTGAGACACTTTGTGTTTGTGGAGTCGCCACCTGATTTTTAGAAAATTAGGAAAAAGATGAAAGGGACAACATCAGGTCACTCAATGAGAATTGTCCCCAGCAGAGATTCTAAGTTCAGGATATTGCATCTACTTTTTGGCTATTTCTCATTATACAATACATGACATATGGCTACCACAACACCCTAGTTTCAATAATGACAGTTGATATATGCACATTCACACAAGCACAATAGATAATAACGGAAAGTAAAGGAAATTAAGCACAATTATTTACGAGGCTTTCCTAGTAAATACATATGAAATGAAAAAAAGAAACAAAAATGTAAATCTAGTCCTAGAGCTAGAAAACACCTACAAAACAGAGGTTAGCATGACTATGTACGATTCCATCCATTCATCCACTAAGAAAACAATTGGACATGAGGTATTCGATCAATGAACAAATAGATAGATGCATATAATTGCAGTTGTGTGCACTTGTAGGAATTATTATGAAATATTCCAAAATAGCAGAGAAAAAACAAAAAATGCATGGTTGCATCATTGGACCATGATATGGAGGCTCTAGGTCCAAAATGTGAACTTTCATATTATTGAATGCATTTTAATGCAGAATGTAGAAATTACTTATTTTCATTTTGATGAGTGAAAAAACTGCAGTTCTAATGCAAAAATATGATTTTCGTGTTGAAGATACTGGATTTATGTTCAAAAACATGATTTTTTGCATTGGAAATGTGAGAACTCATGCAAAGTGATGACTTTGACATTTACTGGATGCAAAATACATACTTTTATGTGAAAAATGATGATTTTCCACATAAAGTTGTAAAAATGATGTGAAAATGCTGATTATGATGTTAAAAATGTGATTTTTATCAATGGACTGTAGAGATTACTTAAAAATGATAAATTTTATATTTTTGAAAATAAAAATGCAGATCTAATGCAAAAAATAATATTTTGTGATTTTTCACATTTTGGAGCTAAAGGATGCAAAATGACAGTTTATTATGTGCAAAATAAAGCAGAGATTATTCAATCAGCATACAAATTGCCAGTCTCATCACACATTCACAACAATTTCTCAGCTGCTAGTGGCAATAAAATAAAATACAAAACAGTAAAATAAATGTGCAAAATGATTATCTGGTCCTCATATTTGACTGAGCTTATTTTTGGGTTTTTGAAGCTTTAACTTTGCAGGATTCTTAGTTGTCCTCTTTGAGAGGTCGAAAATGATGTATAGAATGAAAATTCATATACCTTTGAAGCAAGCTTTGACAAATATGTGGGTGGGTTTGGTTGAAGTCGGTCTAAAAATTCTAAGAAAAATGTTGTGGGTAAAGTGTGTACATCGGGACTCCTTAAGTCTTCAATTTGACAACATTTCGGTATGTGTGAAGGCCCCCCTTAAAATGGGAGGTAGAGACCCCTATTTATGAAAAAAATAGATTTTTACGCATGGGCACGCGTCTTGAGGCATGCGTATGCATGGTTTTGCACACGAGTAAGCGTGGGAGAGCGCATAAGCATGTGAAGTGCATGTAACTATGCGCAGAAGTGCGTGGGAGTGCGTGGTCACATGCCTGGGGTGCATGGTTACATGGCCTCGTGTCCGATTACGCATAATTAACGCGTTTACACACTGATTTCGGGGCTCGCGCACTATCTTGAGGATTTTTCTAGGGGTTTTTAGACCTCCCGGATGCATTTTTTATGTCCATTTTGTCTGAATTAGCTTCCATTTTCATGCATAAGCATGTGTGCTCAAGTACGGTTACGCACTACTTTCGGGATTACGCGCATTTTTCTGGAGTCACTTCTAGAGGCTTTTAGGTTTTATGGACATGTTTTCGACATCCACTTTATCAAAATTGATTTTTTTTTTAACGAAGTTGAACTTCAGTCCTGTGAGACAAACACTGGTCTGACAAGTTGTGCATTCTGAGTAGTAGTTGCTTGAGATGAGCGACTTGCCCTTTCGTAATTCGCACAACTAAGGTACGACTTTTAGACTTATAGCACGATCTAGAGGTGATACGAATGAACAAACACTTGTCATATTCAGGAAGACGTTTTCATCATCGGACCCTCTTGGGGACTGTCACAACTTGATGTATGACAAACGAGAACTTTATGATAAGAATAATAAATTTATCAAAAGGGGTAATAAAAATAATAAAAATACAATTAATATAATTAAAAATAATAAAATGTAGAATTAAAAATATTAAAATGATAAAGATGTCATTTTCACCATAAAAATATCTACTTAATGATAGAAATGACAATTTTACCTCAAAAGGCATAAAAGTAATAAAAATCTCAAAAATGCAACCAAAATAATAAAAATACAGAAATATTAATATAAATAAATAAAATTACAAAAATAAATAAATAAAAGTGATAAAGATGATATTTTTACCATAAAAATGCAAACTTTATGATAAAAATTTCAGCTTTATGACTTTTATTTATTTATAGTTGTAATTTTATTTATTTATATTAATATTTC
>CATIWM010072059.1:0-11611 GCA_949671775.1 Mallotus repandus
TGTCTTTTATTTCTTATTTCCATAATCAAAACTTTAATATTAACAATTTGATTATTTTGTCAAATAGTTATGTCAAGTTTTGGAGTCTTTTATTTGATGAGCCTACTTAGGTAAAAAAGGTACACAAAACTTGACTTCACTGTATCACAAAATAACCAAATTGTTAATGCAAATGTACCCAGTAAATATTTAACCATGGACATAAGAAATAAAAGGCACTAGATCTTTTATGATCTTCTCAAAATCTTCATGAAGAAAGTAAGTTCGAATAAAATTTAAATTATTGGGGGTAGAAGGAAAAGTAGACTGAGTTAAGAACTAAAACATGGCTTTTGAATGTCCATGACAATAATAGTAGATTTCTTAGATATAGTAGAAATATCGTTGTGAATTTGTCACTTGGAGGTTAGAAGGTAAATGCATTAAATATTAGCCTTTTGTTAATTGCTTTATTTTTACATCGTTTTATATACATCGAAAGGCCAAGAGATCAAGAACTCATACATAGTTGAACATAAATAGGCACTTCAACTGCCACTATTCTTAATAAAGTCACTCCAACTACCCCTTTTCAACAACTAAGTAGTTGGATTATAATTTATTCTACTTCTACACACTCAGTTTTTTATTTTCTTTCTATGCAGACTTTACTTTATGTTTCTTTTTTTTTTCCATCCCTAAGCTACTTCACCTTTGGTACATCTCCCTCATTCACAAGCGAGCTATGACAATATCCAGCACAGGACAAGGAAGTGGAGCTGCACCACCTCAACAACCAAGCCTATATTGATAAGTTTTTGTCAAATTCAACTACGATGGTAATGAAATAGGTGCTATTACTAATACACAAATTCAATGTGTTTTGGATGCTAACTCCTTGCAACTAGGAATGCATTAAGGATTTCAACATTATTTTTTCACCTGATCCCACCGCACCTAATTACACAAAACTTGACTTCACTATTTCATAAAACACCCAAATTGTTAATGTAAAATATAACCAGTAAAGATTTGACCATTGACGTAACAAAATAAAAGACACTAGATCTTTCATGATCTTCTCAAAATTTTCATGAAGAAAGTAAGTTAAAAGAAAAATTAAATTATTAGGAGTAGAAGGAAAAGTATACTGAGTTAAGAACTAAAACATGACTTTTGAATGTTCATAACAATAATAGTAGACTTCTGAGATATAGTAGAAATATCGTTGTGCATTTGTCATTTAGAATTAGCCTTTTATGAATTGCTTTATTTTTACAAATTTTCTTTACATCTAAAGGCCAAGTGATCAAGAAGGCATGCATAGTTAAACATAAATAGGCACTTCAACTACCACTATTGTAATTAAAGTCACTCCAACTACCCCTATTCAATAACTATGTATTCCTGAGCTACTTCACCTTTAGTACTTCTTCCACATTCACAAGTGAGCTATAACAATATCTAGCAGAGGACAAGAAGTTGAGCTGCACCACCTCCGCAACCAAACCTATATTCAGAAGTTTTTGTCAAATACAACTACGATGGTAATGAAATAAGTGTTATTACTAATATGCAAACTCAATGTGTTTTGGACACTAACACCTTGCAACTAAGAATGGATGAAAGATTTCAACATTATTTTTACACTTGGTCCTACCCCACATAATTACATTTTTACCTCTTGGATAACAAAAGAAAAATGTTTTACAACAACCTTTTGAATATAATTTTAAGATTAGTTACCTAAAAGCCTTGTTTTAGTTCTAGACTTGTAGACTTATACTCCCAACAATTCAGTTCCTATTTAACCTCACTTTTTTCATCAACTTTTTTAGAAGATCGTGTCTTTCATTTCATATTTCCAAGGTAAATACTTTAATATTAACAATTTTATTATTTTTTCAAATTGGAAAGTCAAGTTTTAGAGTCTTTTATTCGATGAACCCGTTGAGGTAAAAAAAACACAAAAATTGACTTCACTACTTCACAAAACAAGTAAATTGTTAATGTCAAATGTACCCTATAATGATTTGACCATGGACATAGGAAATAAAAGACACTAAATCTTTTATGATCTTCTTAAAATCTTCATGAAGAAAGTAAGTTTGAATAAAAACTAAATCATTGGGAGTGGAAGGAAAAGTATACTAAGTTAAGAACTAAAACATGGCTTTTGAATGTTCATCACAATAATAGTAGACTTCTTACATATAGTATAAATATTATGGTGCATGTCACCTGGAAGTCAAAAGGTATATGCATTAAATATAAGTCTTTTATGAATTTCTTTATTTTTACATTTTTTTATTTACATCTAAAGGGCAAAAGATGAAGAAGTCATACATAGTTGAACTTAAATAGGCACTTTGACTACCACTATTGTTATTAGAGTCACTTCAACTATCCTTATTCAACAACTAAGTACTTAGATTATAATTTATTCTACTTCTCCATACTCAGATTTTTATTTTTTTCTATGTAGACGTTACTTTCTGTTTCTTTTTTTTCCTTTCCTGAGTTACTTCACCTCTGGCACTTCTTCCTCATTCACTAGTGAGCTATGACAATATCCAGCAAAGGATAAGGAAGTGGGGCTAAATCACTTCCACAATAAAGCCTATATTGAGATGTTTTTGTCAAACACATGTATGATGGTAATGAAATGGGTGCCATTACTAATACACAAACTCAATGTGTTCTAGATGCTAACGCCTTGCAACTAAGAAGGGATGAAAGATTTCAACATTATTTTTTTTGCTTTATCCCACCCCACATAATTACATTGTTACCTCTTGGATAACAAAATAAAAATGCTTTACACCAGCCATTTGAATGTAGTTTTAAGATTAGTTAGCCAAAAGACTTGTTTTAGTACTTGACTTGTATACTTCCACTCCCAACACTTCAGTTCCTATTCAACCTCACTTTGTTGATCAAGATTTTTAGAAGATCGTATCTTTTATTTCTTATATCCATAGTCAAAACATTAATATTAATAATTTCATTGCTTTGTCAAATAGTGAAGTCTAGTTTTGGAGTCTCTTATTCGATGAGCCTACTGAGGTAAAAAAAAACACAAAACTTGACTTCACTATTTAACAAAACAATCAAATTGTTAATATTAAAGTTTTGACTATGAAAATAAGAAATAAAAGACACGATCTTCTACAAATCCTAATGAACAAAGTGAGGCTGAATAGGAACTGAATTGTTGGGAGTAGAAGTATACAAGTCAAGAACTAAAACAGGGCTTTTGGCTAACTAATCTTAAAACTACATTCAAATGGTTAGTGTAAAATATTTTTATTTTGTTATCCAAGAGGTAACAATGTAATTATACGAGGTGGGATCAAGCAAAAAAATAATGTTGAAATCTTATTTTGCTTCCTAGTTGCAAGGTGTTAGCATCCAAAACACATTAGGTTTGTGTAGTAGTAATAACACCCGTTTCATTACACTCATAGTTGTACTTGACAAAAACTTCTCAATATAGGCTTGGTTGTGGAGGTGGTGCAGCTCCACTTCCTTGTCCTCTGCTAGATATTGTCATGACTCACTTGTGAATAAGGAAGAAGTACCTCAGGAAAAGGAAAAAAAAAAGAAATAGAAAGTAAGGTCTACATAGAATAAAAAGAAAAAGCTGAGTGTGGAGAAGTAGAATAAATTATAATCCAATTACAATAGTGGTAGTTGGAGTGACTCTAATTACAATAGTGGTAGTTGAAGTGCCTATTTATGTTCAACTATGCACAACTTCTTGATCTCTTGGCCTTTAGATGTAAATAAAAATTGTAAAAATATGGAAATTCATAAAAGGCTAATATTTAATGCATGTACCTTCTGATGTCCAGGTGACAAATGCACAGCGATATTTCTACTATATCTAAAAAGTCTACTATTATTGATATGAACATTCAAAAGCCATGTTTTAGTTCTTAACTCAGTATACTTTTCCTTTTACTCCCAATAATTTAATTTTTGTTCGTACTTGTTTTCTTCATGAATATTTTGAGAAGTTCATAAAAGATCTAGTGTCTTTTATTTCTTATATCCATGGTCAAATCTTTATTAGGTACTTTAACAATTTGGTTGTTTTGAGAAATAGTGAAGTCAAATTTTATGTATTTTTTTACCTTAATAGGCACCTCGAATAAGAGACTCCAAGACTTGACTTCACTATTTAACAAAACAATCAAATTGTTAATATTAAAGTTTTGGCTATGGAAATAAGAAATAAAACTCACGATCTTCTAAAAATGTCGATGAACAAAGTGAGGTTGAATAGGAACTGAATTATTGGGACTAGAGGTATACAAGTGAAGAACTAAAACTGAGTTTTTGGCTAATTAATCGTAAAACTACAATGAAATGGTTAGTATAAAACATTTTTATTTTGTTACCTAAGATGTAACAATGTAATTATGTGGGGTGGGATCAAGTAAAACAATAATATTGAAATCTTTCATCCCTTCCTAGTTTCAAGGAGTTAGCATCCAAAACACATTGAATTTGTGTCTTAGTAATAACACTCATTTCATTCCCATCGTAGTTTAATTTGACAAAAACTTCTCAATATAAGCTTGCTTGTTGAGGTGGTGCAGCTCCACTTCCTTGTCCTCTACTGGATATTGTCATAGCTCACTTGTGAATGAGGAAGATGTACCGGAAGTGAAGTAGCTCAGGAATGGAAAAAGAAAAGAAATAGAACATAAAGTCTACATAAAAAAAAATCTAAGTGTGGAGAAGCAGAATAAATTATAATCCAAGTACTTAGTTCTTGAATAGGGGTAGTTGGAGTGACTCTAATAACAATAATAGTAGTTGAAATGACTATTTATATTCAACTATGTACGACTTCTTGATCTCTTGGCCTTTAAATGTAAATAAAAAAATGTAAAAATAAAGCAATTCATAAAGGGCTAATATTTAATGCATATACCTTCTAACCTCCAGGTGACAAATGCACAGCGATATTTCTACTATATCTAACAAGTCTACTATTATTTTCATGAACGTTCAAAAATCATGTTTTAATTCTTAACTCAATAAACCTTTTCTTCTACTTCAAATAATTTAATTTTTAGTCGAACTCCCAATAATTTAATTTTTAGTCGAACTTACTTTCTTTATGAAGACTTTAAGAGCATCATAAAATGTCTACTGTCTTTTATTTCTTCTGTCCATGGTCAAATCTTTACTGTGTACATTTCACATTAACAATTTGGTTATTTTGTGAAATAGTGAAGTCAAGTTTTGTGTGGTTATTTTACCTTAGTAGGCTCATCGAATAAGTGACTCCAAAACTTAACTTCACTATTTGACAAAACAATCAAATTATTAATATTAAAGTTTTAACTATGGAAATAAGAAATAAAAGACACGACCTTTTACAAATCTTGATGAACAAAGTGTGGTTGAATATGAACTAAATTGTAGGGAGTAAAAGTATACAAGTCGACAACTGAAACAAGGCTTTTGGCTAACTAATATTTAAAATACATTCAAATCACTAGTGTAAAGCATTTTTATTTTGTTATCCAAGAGGTAACAATGTAATTATGTGGGGTGGGATCAACCAAAAAAATAAAGTTGAAATCTTTCAACACTTCCTAGTTGCAATGTTTTAGCATCCAAAATACATTGAGTTTGTGTATTAGTAATAACACCCATTTCATTACTATCGTAGTTGTATTTGATAAAAATTCTCAATATAGGCTTAGTCGTGGAGGTGTTGTATCTCTACTTGCTTGTCCTCTGCTAGATATTGTCATAGCTCACTTGTGAATGAGGAAGAATTACCAAAGGTGAAGTAGCTTAAGAAAGGAAAAAAAAAGAAACAGAAAGTAAATTCCACATAGAATAAAAAGAAAAAGTTGAGTGTGGAGAAGTAGAATAAATTATAATCCAAGTACTTAGTTGTTGAATCGGGATAGTTGGAGTGACTCTAATTACAATTGTGGTAGTTGAAGTGCCTATTTATGTTCAACTATTCACGACTTCTTGATCCCTTGGCCTTTAGATGTAAATAAAAAAATATAAAAATAATGCAATTCATAAAAGGCTAATATTTAATGCATATACCTTATGACCTCTCGGTGACAAATGCACAACGATATTTCTACTATATCGAAGAAGTCTACTATTATTGTCATGAACATTCAAAAGCCATGTTTTTGTTCTTAGCCCAGTATATTATTCCTTATACTCCCAATAATTTAATTTTTATTCGAACATACTTTCTTCATGAAAATTTTAAGAAGATCATAAAAGATCAAGTGTCTTTTATTTTGTTACGTCCATGGTCAAATCTTTGTTGGGTATATTTGTCATTAACAATTTGGTTGTTTTGTGAAATAGTGAAGTCAATTTTTATGTATTTTTTTTACCTCAGTAGGCTCATCGAATAACAGACTCCAAAACATGACTTGACTATTTGACAAAACAATCAAATTGCTAATATTAACATTTTTTATATGGAAATAAAAAATAAAAGACACGATCTTCTAAAAATCTCGATGAACAAAGTGAGCTTGAATAGGAACTGAATTATTTCGAGTAGAGGTATACAAGTCAAGAACTAAAACAGGGTTTTTGGTTAACTAATCTTTAAACTACATTCAAAATGTTAGTGTGAAACTTTTTTATTTTGTTATCCAAGAGGTAACAATGTAATCATATGGGGTGGGATGAAGTGAAAAAATAATGTTGAAATCTTTCATCCCTTCCTAGTTGCAAGGAGTTAGCATCCAAAACACATTGAGTTTGTGTATTTGTGATAACACCTGTTTCATTACCATTGTAGTTGAATTTGACAAAAACTTCTTAATATAGGCTTGGTTGTTGAGGCGGTGCAGCTCCACTTCCTTATCCTTTATTGGATATTGTCATAGCTCACTTTTGAATGAGGAAGATGTACTAGAGGTGAAGAAGCTCAGGAATGGAAAAAAATGAAACATAACGTAAAGTCTACATAGAAAAAAATTAAAATATGAGTGCAGAAAAGTAGATTAAATTATTATCCAAGTACTTAGTTGTTGAATAGGGGTAGTTAGAGTGACTCTAATAAGAATAGTTATAGTTGAAGTGCCTATTTTTGTTCAACTATGTATGAGTTCTTGATCTCTTGGCCTTTAGATGTATATAAAAAATGAAAAAATAAAGTATTTCGTAAAAAGGTAATATTTAATGCATATACCTTCTGACCTCCATGTGACAAATGCACAACGATATTTCTACTATATCTAAGAAATCTATTAATATTATCAGGAACATTCAAAATCCATGTTTTAATTTTGAACTCATTATACTTTTCCTTTTACTCGCAATAATTTAAATTTTATTCGAACTTACTTTCTTCATGAAGATTTTGAGAAAATCATAAAAGATCTAGTGTTTTTTATTTCTTATGTCCATGGTCAAATCTTTATTGCGTACATTTGACATTAATAATTTGGTTGTTTTATGAAATAGTGAAGTCAAGTTTTGTGTATTTTTTTTACCTCAGTAGGCTCATCGAATAAGAGACTCCAAAACTTGACATAACTATTTGACAAAATAATCAATTTTTTAATATTAAAGTTTTGACTATAGAAATAAAAAATAAAAGACATGATCTTCTACAAATCTGGATGAACAAAGTGAGGTCCAATAGGAACAAAATTATTGGGAGTCGAAGAATACAAGTCAAGAACTAAAACAGGGCTTGTGGCTAAGTAATCTTAAAAACTACATCCAAATGGTTAGAATAAACATTTTTATTTTGTTATCCAAGAGGTAACACTATCAATATGTGGGGTGGGATCAAGTGAAAAAATAATGTTGAAATCTTTCAGCCCTTCCTAGTTACAAGGTGTTAGCGTCCAAAACATATTGAGTTTGTGTAATAGTAATAACACTTGTTTCAATACACTCATGGTTGTATTTGACAAAAACTTCTCACTATAGGCTTGGTTGTGGAGGTGGTGCAGCTCCACTTTCTTGTCCTTTGTTGGATATTGTCATAGTCCAGTTACGAATAGGGAAGAAGTACCAGTGGTGAAGTAGCTCAGGAAAGGAAAAAAAACAGAAATTAAAGACTACATAGAGAAAAATAAAAATATGAGTTTGGAGAAGTAGAATAAATTATAATCCAAGTACTTAGTTGTTGAATTGGGGTAGTTGAAGTGACTCTAATTACAATAGTGGTAGTTGAAGTGCCTATTTATGATCAACTATGCATGACTTCTTGATCTATTGGCCTTTAGATGTAAGTAAAAAAATGTAAAAATAAAGCAATTCATAAAAGGCTAATATTTAATGTATATACATTCTGACCTCTATGTGACAAATGCACAACGATATTTCTACCATATCTAAGAAGTCTAGTATTATTGTTATGAACATTCAAAAGCCTTATTTTAGTTCGTAACTCAGTATACTTTTCCTTCTACTCCCAAAAATTTAATTTTTATTCGAACTTACTTTCTTTGTAAAGGAAATAAGGAAATAATTAAAGATGATAAATTACAAAACACTGGAATCGGTTTCTCTATCCCTAGTGGAGTCGCCACTATAGGTGGCGGGGTTAATCGTGCACCCAAGTGTTTGGTAACCATGGCACTATACGGGCTCAAGGCCTGCCAGAAAATACATAATGGGCTTATGGTCTATATTGGAGATGGAGTTGCGACCTGGATAAAAGTCGGAACACACTATACAACAACTGGATTCCACGAAGGTTCCCAGAAGTCGTCATCAGAGATTTGGTTCGAAAATTGGGTATGGGCTTTTGGAATGCCCACCCAACCTTGTGGTCCACCTCCGCGTGTGTTTTTTGTTTTATTACCTTTGATTATTATTTGAATCACAAGCATTTCCAATTTTACATAAGAATTCAGGTTCACACATTAGTCCTTTTGGCATGTTTATTACCCCTGTACACATCACAAATAGTTTACAACAAATAATACGGAGAAGGGATTAGGGGTTACAACACTTTTATTTAAATTAAAGTAAAATAAACCAAGAATAAAATAAAATAAATTGAAAATAAACCAACGATAACTCGAGGATAAACCACATGTGAATCCTCTCAAGAACTAATTAAGGAGATTAACCCCTAATGATTAAGAAAATCACCCTATGATCCCTGCAAAGCTGGAAGGATTAGACTTTACCAAAAATAATAATAATAAAACCATAAAGCAATAAAGAGAATCTAATAATGTCAACTTCATACATGGTGGATGCTTATTTTAGAAAACATATTAATCACCTAGTTTAAGCATGGTATTACTACTATTGCATGCCAAAATCATAACATTTAGTAAGATGAACACATAAAGCACACAAAGCCATGTAAAACAAGAATCACAGTTTAAAGCCAAAAGCATGTATAACACTGGTAGGGAGGTGACACCTCTTCCTCCTAGCTAAGAGGCATCACCTCATTACAAAAGGGCAAGACAACCTTCTTATTCTTCAAGAAAAATGAACTATCTTTGACTAAAACTTATTTTTCCCTCTTTTCTCTTCCTCTTTTCCTCTTTTTTCTCTCAAATGTCTTCCTTCTTTTCTTAGTTTTCTCTGTATTTTTAGTGTCTTCTCCATTTTTCATCCCCTCAAAACCTCCATATAAACTCTCTCCTCTTTTCCGTCTCAATTCCCCAAAAACTAAGCTAGAACAAAAAATCATGATTTCCCATAATTCCGCTATCTTTCTCCACCTCATTTCTGCCTTGAAAGTCATAGTTTCCCACACAAATATGCATATTAGAGATATGTGGGTCCACTTTTAGTGTAATGAGGCCAAAAATACATTTAGTGCAAAGTAGGTCGGCCATTGATGAAGCGTTGCCTCATCGGGGCCCAGAGCTAAGAGGCGTCGCCTCTTCTGAGAAGTGATCGCCTCTTCATCCAGGCCTGGCCTGGGCCTTGAGCTAACGGGCTTCGACTTCGGCTTGGGCTAGGAAACTTCAAGTTTTTGGTTTAGGTTTTTGTGGGCTTAAGTTTAGTACTTTTGGGCTTTCGAGTTCATTTTAAATAAAGTTTCAGATCATTTTGCCTTCGATGTTCATTCCATCTCATCACTGGACCTTCGTTGCGGGCCGATCAAACTGAGAGTGTCCACAGTAAGTTTCCTAGAATTAATGAAATAAAATATCTTTTTAAAATATTAAAACATAATTGTAAATGAATTTTTGTTCATGTTGTTAACAAATTAATTCTACATTGATTATATTAATATTAATATTTTCCATACTTTTACACATTTGAAGAATATAAATAAGAATATAGACCTTATTATCAAATTTAATTATTATATTTTGGTTTAAACTACTGATTCGGAATTTATTGATCTCTAATCCAATTTGATTTAGTAGTATTATAATCATGATAAAATATTTTTTATTAAGAATGATACTTAAACAATGAATTTATTTATTTATTTAAATGTAATTGCTAAAAGTTGCATGTGCTCTCAATATACTAAAAAATTTGGATCAATATTGTTGCTAGTGATGCATTGGATATTTTTATGCCATAAATGATTCTATTGCATGATTGTTTGTAACTATTGTGTGTTTTTTATAAAAAAAAAATTATTTTAATTTTATATTTTTATTAGTAAATTATACGAATGATATACTGATCGTATATTATTTATACATATTGTGTGTTTATTACAAAAATGCATACAACATTGAACATTTGTTTACTGCCAAATATAGTTTATTGAAAATTAAAAACAAATATCTGATATTATTTGTTGAAATAGGTTGTTGAAAATGCAAAACAAGTGGCATATTCATTTTCTGAATATTTTCTAAACATTATTCGTATATGTTGAAAGTGCAAAACAGGTGTCATATCATTAGTCAACATTTTTCAATATTATCCGAATAATTTCTGAATCTTATTCGTATATGTTGAACATGCAACACATATGTCATATTCATATTCAACATTTTTTAATATTATCCGTATATTTTCATAATTTTATTCGAATATATTGAAAATGCAAAACAGGTGTCATATTCATTATTCAGTTATATGCATTTTTTAATATTATCCGTATATTTTCAAAATCTTATTCCTATATGTTGAAAATGCAAAACATGTGTATATTCATTATTCAGTTATATACATTTTTGAATATTATCCATATATTTTCGGAATCTTATTTGTATATAATACATAAAAAAAAAGTATATGACATGAATATTATAAGTATCTGAAACTCAAAAAGAGTATTTAAAAGTAAGAACAGTATCTAAAATTGAAAACAATATCCCAAACTCATAAAAACACTATCTGAATATGATAATTTGAGTAAGTATATATTGTTAAAAAATTATCACAGAAATAGTTGGCCTTGAGTAATAAATTTCAAATATAATTGTATTCAATTAATTAAACTAAAAAATAAATAAAAATAATTGATATTGCATATCAATTAATTTGAATCCAAATGCCCATCTTTTTTCAAATGCATGAAACTTGAAAAATAAACACTACAAGAAAATTCCTGATTTGTAACAGATATTTGTAACGGATATAGTCTGTTACATTTTTGTAAGGAATTTGTAACGGATTTGTAACAAAATATAAATTTAGTAACACAATTTTTGTAACAGAATAATATCCGTTA
>CATIWM010072066.1:0-14664 GCA_949671775.1 Mallotus repandus
ATATGCGGACCATTAGAACCAATGTCTCTTGGAGGCAATCGTTACTTCATTACCTTTATTGATGATTATAGCAGAAAACTATGGGTATATCTCTTAAAGGAAAAATCTGCTGCTTTTGCTACCTTTACACATTTTAAAGCAAAAGTAGAAGTGGAAAGTGGACGTCGACTGAAGATACTTAGATCTGACCGAGGTGGAGAGTACACCTCAAATATGTTCAAGAACTTCTGCAGTAAGGAAGGTATTCGGCAACAATTCACAACTGCTTAGACTCCACAGTAAAATGGCATTGCAGAAAGGAAGAACCGCACAATCTTGGACATGACAAGGAGCATACTAAAGGAGTAAGGATTGACAAAGCAATTTTGGGCAGAAGCTGTAGCATGGACATCATACATTCTCAATCGATGCCCAACTAAAAGTGTAAAGAATAAGACACCACATGAAGCATGGAGTGGTGAGAAACCAACTGTGGAGCATTTACGAGTGTTTGGGTGTATTGCATATGCCCAAGTACCAGAGGGTAGAAGGAAGAAGTTTGATGATCGAGGTGAGAAATGTATCTTCATTGGATACAGTACACATTCTAAAGCTTATAAGCTCTATAATCCAACTACTAAAAAAGTATTGGAAAGTAGAGATGTAATCTTTAGTGAAGGTAAGTCTTGGAAATGGGATGATGACACAAATAAGAATGGAGGAAGCATCTTGTTTGAGGAACCCAACACTCAATTTGAGGTTCCACAGACAAAGTCAACATATGTACAACAAGCAACGCCCTCAAGCTCACAAAAAAGCCAAACCTCAAAAAAATTTGAGGTTCCACATACAAAGTTTATCGTTTAAGGAAAGTACTTTATGGATTAAAGCAAGCACCAAGAGCATGAATTCACGGATTGATGGATACTTGATTGATAATGGTTTCGTCAAATGTCCTTATGAGCATGCAGTTTGCATAAAGAAATCTGACCGAGGAGACATTCTTATAATTAGTTTATACGTTGATGATCTGTTCTTTACTGGAAACAGTCAAAGGATGTTTGAAGACTTCAAAAATGCTATGTTCAAGGAGTTTGAGATGACAGACTGTGGACTCATGACATACTTTCTTGGTTTAGAAGTTAAGCAACACCATGACAGGATTTATGTATCTCAAAAGAAGTACGCAAAGGAAATTCTTGAAAACTTCAAAATGGAGTCATGTAATCCAGTAAGTACTCCTGTAGCAACAGGAATTAAGCTAACAAAAGTTGGAGAAGATGAGACAGATGATTCAACATTGTACAAAAGTCTTGTTGGAAGCTGAAGATATATAGCCATCACGAGGCCAAATATTGTCTACGGAGTTGGGCTCATAAGAAGATACATGGAATCACCAAGAAAGTCTCACTGGGATGCTGCTAAGAGAATTCTAAGGTATATTAAGGGCACTTTAGATTATGGAATGTTTTACGATTATGGCAATAATGCAGAATTGATTGGTTACTCGGATAGTGATTGGGGAGGTGACCAAGATTAGAGGAAAAGTACAACTGGATATGTTTTCTGTTTGGGTTCAACAACATTTTCATGGACTTCAAAGAAACAAGCAATGATTGCATTATCAACATGTGAAGCAAAATATATAGCAAATTCATCAGCTGCTTGTGAAGCAATTTGGTTGAGAAATCTCTTGAAGGAATTAAATCATCTACAAGAAAACTCAAGAACAATATATGTAGATAATATGTCAACAATAAAACTTACTAAGAATCCAGTTCAACATGAGAGAAGCAGGCATATTGATATAACATATCATTTCCTCAGAGATCATGTAAAACAAGGAACAATCACCTTAAAGTATTGCAATACAATGGAGCAAGTTGCTGATATTTTAACTAAGCCGCTGCTGATTGATACATTTACTAAACTAAAAGCAAAGCTTGGAATGAAAATGGTTCAAGTTTGAGGGGGCGTGTTGAAGTAACAAACTTGAATGTATTTTTAGTATTTTCTGTTATAAAATTTTACTATATAAACAATGGTTTATATTAAAAATGAATTATAACCATTGAAATTTTAGTAACAAAACATTATAAATACTGTACCTATTAAGTTTGTAAAATATATGAAGATAGTAAAGAAAAACATTAAACATTAAGAAGAAATTCTTATTCTTCCTAGTGTTGTTTATTTGGGTTGTAACCCGTGAAATTTTATTTTTTTTCTTTTGCATTTAAAGTGAGTTTTAGAATTTGTAAATTCTAAGTCACCAACACATGGTCCCTAATTATTTTACTTTGTGTCTCATTGCTTATCCGATGCATGGACATCCACAGTCCCAGTAATGAAAGTAATTTCTCTAGATGAAAGGGAAAATTTTCTCTCTGCATGGTTTGGAAGATTTTCTCCTTATAAATTACCGAAACACCACTTATCTATTGATTTACTCTATATTTAGGGCCAAAAAAAAAAGATGCAAATGTAATTTTAAAAAAGTTTTGTATAGCGGACCGCTACATGTTTGGACTTCTCCCATTTTTTTTTTTAAAAGTTGAGTTTGCAGAGCTTGGCATTGAAAGGCTGGTGAAAGAGAAGCAGGTCCTCTTTTCTTCACAAAAGGTAAAATATTTAATTGCTCCCCAGAAAATCTACTTGGTTTGCACTCTTGGTTATCTAAGGAAGATGTCAAGAACTGCACCACCTATTTGAGAACAAAATGCTTCACTGGAGGACTCAACTATGACAGGAATTTGAACCTGCATTTGTATGTTCTTTATCCTAAGTACCCTTTGGAATTATCAGAGAATTTCACTTTTTTATAGAATTTATTCTGTTCGAAGTTTAAACAGTATGACATGTGATTAACACTAATTTTTTTTAAAAAGTTATATTTTCTAATATTTTGAAAAGCGTTTTGCCACCTATTAATCAACCTTTTCTATTAGTAAGCTACTAGTATTTATCTGTTTTTTATCATTTTAATTCTAATGGCTTAAGAGAATTCCTATTCTTATTCATTATTCTACTATTTTCTTTTCTTCTTTTAATAGAAGAAATAATTAGAAAATAAAACAACAAGTACAAAAATGATTAATTATCGCCAGTAGAGACTAGTACGAATCAATTCAACATTTTGTTCATTCGGTTTGATTGTGTCATATACAGAAACTGGGAACTCACAGCACCATGGAATGGGTATTAAGTAAAAGTACCTACTAAGTCCCTTGTAGGTGATCAAGACCTCACCTATAATTCTCTAGGAAACAGGGATCATATAGAGAAAAGTGGGTTCAAAAGAGGTGTTCTATCTTGCAAGAAGTAGTAGTAAATAGTAATGGTAGGAGTAGCCCACTTCCGCAGTCAAGAGAAGATGAAGAAATCTGCAAACGTATTGCCAATTTTATTAAGAAGTTCCGGGGTGCTATTTCCTAGCTAGCTCACAGATACTTCATTAATTATGTTTTCACTGCAATGAAGTAAGGAATGTTAAAGAATGCCATCTTTAGATCTTCTGGATTAATAAAAATTGCAAATAAAGGTAATGGCTTTAATCTTTACACGTGCCAACCAAATTGAGCATCATTCTTTATTTTCCAATTTCAAGAATGAATTTTTTTTGGCTAACTTCAACAATGAATTCCTCTTAGAGTCATTAATTTGATACATGCATCTATTATATTGATTTTATCTGCCACCACTACCTTATGAGAAAGATACTTGGGCCAAATAAATTGATACTTTATGTATTTGTAGTGAAAATTTTAACTTCTCATAATGAGCAGCCTTATAACTTCTCATATAAACCTCTCATTTTCTGCTCTATAAATAGTACTTTCGATTTAATTTTTGTAGCTTTAGGGGTGTAGCTGGTCATTTAACCAGCAATCACCCCTTTCCAAACTTTCTTTTCTTCTTTTAATTATCTAAATCTAATTATATTAGTGATAAATCTATAGTTATGTTGGTTTTTTTTTTTTTACGGTTTGTTGAATTTTTTGCTGGAAATACAAAATTGTTGTGGTTTTGTTGGCTTGGAATATGAGATCTTTGGTTCATGAGAAAAGAGGCAGATTCAGCTCTATTTCTATGATGCTTCAATTGCCAAAACTATCATCTCCAATAGAGTCCACACCCTAGTGTCTTCACTTTCTGATTTGGGAGACTTTCAATTTGAAGTTGATTTCCCTTGATCCAGACTCTACCTCTATGATAAGTCCATGGAAACAAGAGTACACACAAGTATAGGTAGAAGGATTTCTCCATCTTGTAGCTGCCATAGCCGCCATCTTCTTGTGCTTATACTCTTGTATTCTTTAACATACTAGGATTTTTATTCCCTTAAAATTGAGAATCAAGAATAGTGAGTTTTCTATTTGTGTTGAACTTTTTAATGTAACTTTCAATTGTGAACTTTCACAGTGCAAAAAAAATTTTAATACATAGTTATCTTAATGAATATCTCCTAGTTGCTTCAATTTTTTTTTTAACTTATCTTTATACTTAAGATCTGATCTTATATACACTTTATTTTTTTGTGGAAATATACACTTCAATTTTTTTTTTTTGGGTAAAAAAGAGAGAGCTCAAAAGAGCTAAACCAACACTAATCTATTGCTAGCTGCACCCATATAGTCTTGGTACAAAATTTCTAAAAGGCCAACAGGTGGTTCATCTATATATAGAAACACATCCAGGAGGATAATTTTCTGGTAATGTTGCCATATAGTCTGCTGCTTTATTCGCTTCTCTATGCACATGACTTATCTGAATAGTCCAATCTCTCTTCAAGAACTCTTGGATTGCTTTGTTGAGGCTAGAGTGAATATTAATAGTGACTTTGTCTCGAAAAATCTTCTTTACAGCCATAAGACTATCAACTTCCACTTCAACCATTCTAGACCCTCTCTCCCAGGCCAACTCCAACCCTTTCAAGATAGCCCACAACTCAGCATTCATGATAGAGCATCTACCCAACTTCGTCGAGAAGCCACAAATCCACATCCCATTAAAATCTCTAATCAATCCACCAGCCTTGGCCATAGCCGAAGCACTAGAGAAAGCACCATCAGTATTCAATTTAACA
Organism: Mallotus repandus; assembly: GCA_949671775.1. Lineage (NCBI taxonomy): Eukaryota > Viridiplantae > Streptophyta > Magnoliopsida > Malpighiales > Euphorbiaceae > Mallotus > Mallotus repandus. Next base: position 5,066 of record CATIWM010072066.1, read on the forward strand.
AATCCCGGCTTAGGTTTGTTCCAGGCAATCCACTTACTAGTCTTGTCTTTCTGAGGGCAGTTGCACCGTAAGGCTTGCATACTTTGGATAATTTCTCTTGACCTGATAAAAATGTCTGCCTCAGTATTCCCCAAATATGCTCTTTGACTAAAAACAAAATTGTTCCTTTGATGCCAGAGCCTCCGCAGAATCACTCCAAAGAGGATCTTCCAGTCAAGATCATGTGGGACGTGCCAAGCATTATTCACATTATAAATCATCCAATCCTGCAAATCCATATTGAAAAAAGCATCCTTGCATTGCGGAGGAAGGATTTTATTCCATATTAATCTAGCCATTGGACAATCTCTCAAGGCATGAAGAGTGTTTTCATCTCCATGCCCACACCACACTTTAATTTTAATTTGTTAGTTTTGTGCATTTTAAACATTGGTTTACACGTATGTCCTTCATTTTATAGCCTAATAATTCAGTGATGGATATTGTAAAATGAGATCATGGTTCAATCCCTCCCAATTGTTAAAAAAAAAAAAAAATTACTTGCACCTTAATTAGTTACATTAAATGCATGTGCTGACATGATAAAAAAAGGTTTACACATGGACAAAAATCTTATGACATGGCTAAAATACAAATTTATTCTCTACTTTCTCATATCAAAATTAACATTTGTTTGCAGCAAAATTTTATAGATGGTTATTAAATTCTGTATTTAATTATAATTTGATTATAAAAATATTAATTTATATCTTTTTAGTTATCAATTTTATTTATATTTCGTGTGTATTTTATATAAATTTATTAGTCTATAAACAATCTATGGTTACTATTTCAATTCAAAATTTGAAAATATTATACAATTAAGTCCATATATCATCTTTAAATTAAAGTAATAAATTATTTAAATTATATAAATATTATACAAATATTTTATTATTAATGTATAATTTATCATATATAAAAATTAAAATAATATTTCAATATTTAAATATATAAATATTTTATAAATTTATAATTTTATTATACAAAAAATTAAAAATGAAGATAAATATTAATATTTGCTTTATTCTCTAATTAAATAATATTTTTACATTGTTTTAGGAAAAATTTATTCATTTTTCAAATTAATTTTTAAGTTTTCCATTAAATTGTATATGAATATAAAAAAAAATATGAACTTATTTGTACAGTATCTTCAAATTTTAAACTATATATAATAATAATGCTGTGGAGCAAAAAATATTATAAAAACTATTTGTAAAATCTAAATAGAAATTTGAAAATTAAAAATATACAAATTAAAATTTTATAATCAAATTGTAAAAAAAAAAACACAAAATTTAGTAACCATTTATGAAATTTACCCTGTTTTTCTTGCTCTCAAAATGAGAGTTCATTCAACCTGAAATCCGAACACCATTACACCAACAAGTTCTCTGTTTTCTTTCATTTTTCTTCCTTACGCATTTACCATCATGCTAAATTCTACGTTACTAAAGAACTCAGAATTTGCAGATTGTACAGTAAAATATTTAGGTTTGTTGTTTTTCTACCGATTGACGATTTTTTTTTTTTTTGAAAGGCTACTGATTGACGAATTGAATATGTAAATTGGGTAGGATTTTGTAGACGTCAAACTGCTCCATCTTTAAAAGTAAGCAACCAAAAAAATTAACGATGAGAAAAGAGAAAAAGATGAAGGAGACATAGAAAAGAAAAGGTGAAATTAACATTGAAGGTAAAAGAAATTTGCATCTATAAACATGAAGGGCGCATCTCCAACTTTGATTTTTGCTGAAATGTAAATTGAGTGTTTGTATTCATGTGTTCTGCCACCAAGGCAGATAGGTGTTCAACATATATAGAAAATACAAATTGAGATGTTTATAAAGTTAGCTAGAGAGATGAATTTTTAACTATAAATTCGGGGAATACAAATATATTTAGGCAAGGTACTTGCTTTGCATATAATCATGAGAAAATTATTTAATGGCAATTTCTCTAAAAAAAAAACATCAAGATGAGCAGAGTCTCAATTTATTACTGATCATTTATAAAATTATTTTTGCTTAATTTAAAAGAGGATAATTGTCATTTGTTATGGAGTATATTAATATTTAAATTTTAATGTCTACATTAATTAAAAAGAAAATATATATATATATATATATATAATACACTTAAAATGTATATTAATATTTTAACAAAATATTAATTTGTAGTTTTAAAATTATAAAAATAAATAAATAATTATAAAATGCATTTTTCTTAAATCATCAAACAACCGAAACTTTTTAAAATTTTTTTATTATAGACATCAATCTTTTTCATTTAATTAATTGTCTGCTTAAAATTATGGTCATATATAATAAGGACAAAAGTCATTTATAATAAGGGCAACATTGATAAAAATGTAATTTTGAGAAAAAGACCAATATTTTTCTAGCCACGTTTACCGCGATCAGCTTTGCAACTGCATGGTAATCATCGCCTATTGTTGAGATGTGTGGCATTTTCTCAAGAGACAAACATATACAGTCAATATCTCTGCACTACAAGAAGCCGAGAGTACCTTAACCTAAATTTAGTCGACCAAACTGCTGTCACAGTGGACGCCATAGGGCATAGAGTTATCCCAGTGAATGGCATAAACATGCATTTCGTCGAAATGGGTCCGGTGGATTGATATAGCAGAAGGTAAATAATTGCAAATCGTTGATTCATAAAAATATCGATATGCAATCTTCAAACCCCTATTGATTCTATCGAATTCTAGAGAATTTGGAAAAAAACAGAGTCTGTAATTTATTAAAAATCAAAGCCGTCATAAAACAAGGCATAAATAAGCTTATATACCAAAACAAAACCCTAAATAAACTCCTAATAAAAGTAGGAAAAGTCACTAAAATTAAAAAAAATAGCGTTTAGAAGGCCCAAACGTGCGAATTTGGCCAAAATCCATAGGGCATCACAAGCAAAGCTGGTGACTTTGAATCAGTAGCCCATTTCCACCCAAAATAGCTACTGAAATCCGACACTCAGAACTTGGCTTTATCTACGAAACTGCCACTACCGAACTTTGTCCAATTTGTCTAAGAACTCCAAAGCTTGCTCTTGTACCGCACCATGGATGCACCCGTAATTCTCTTTATTCATGGCATAAAAATTTATTTAATAGATAACCGGTTATTTTTATAGACAAAATTAAAGAGCTGAGATTTAAAAAGTAAAATTTAACTGTTTATATTGTTGTACTACTATGTCATCATGACATCATATAATAGCCCCTAACTTAATTGATAAAAATAAGACATGTGTCTTGTGTTTTAAATCCTATCACTAAATGTGGCAAATTCTGTGATGTCATGATGATACCATATTATTTAGTAATTTTACCTACTATACCAGGTAAAAAGAGTGACAATGTAAGAATTTAATTTTTTTTTTAAAGATAAATTTTATTTTTTAAGATAAAATTTACATTTATGTAAGAAAAGTTAGTAAAATATTTTATTTTTACTCAAATTAATAATAATAACTAATTGAATAATATAATTTTTTATTATTTTATTTTATTTTTATGCTAGATTATAAATGTATTTTCAATCTATAAAAAATTAAATTATAGTGAAAATATAAATATTATAAAATTTTAATCAATGTGAATAATTTATAATTAATTAAAAATATAAGTTTAGTATTAGTAGGTTTGGTATTATATATAAAAGACTATCTCGATGTCTCTTTCTATCTCTCTTTATATATATATATAGACACACACATACTAATTAATCACTTTAAAGTCTTTATATTAAATTAAAATTTATTTTAAAAAATATTTTTGTTTAGCTGATATTATAAATTTATATTTTTTGTCCTTTACAATTTTTTTTATTAAATGTATGTTAAGGTTTGGTTTTTCATTGTAAAAATAAAAGTGCTCATAATTACTAATTAATAAAAATAATGTGCCAGTTCTTAGAACTTTTTTAATTGGTATATTTCTTTTATTTTTTTAAATGATGTAAATAGTTTTTATACTACATAATAAATACTAATTCTACTTGTTGATCAATCTATTTAATTATTTTCTAGTTTTAGAAAAAAATTACAGTGTACATTGGCATATACATTTTTATTTTAATTGACTAAATAGATGGATTTAGTATCATATTATAAACACAATAACATAGTAAATAGTAATTTTAATAGTAATTATTAAATATAATCTAATGTGAAATAACAATCTAATTAGTTTATATAAAAATAAAATTACTTTTTTTAATTGGGTAAATATAATAAAAAAATAAAAAAATAACACGAAATAAGTGTAATAAGAAAATAGAATAATTAACATATGATTAAGACATATAAAAGTATATAAAGATCATTATATCAATAATTTTTTTAAGATCAAGCAACAATGGAGTACTAATTTGTTAATCTAACTTATTATGTTAGTATCAACATATTTCAATTAATTGTTTCAATTAATCTAACGTAGTGTGTTAATATCAAATTAGATTATTCTCATTTCTTTTATTCTATTATTATCTTACCTTGTAGGATTTTTTGTAATAATTATTGGTGGATCCAATTTATTTTTTTCTTTTTTCTTAAAAGTTAAGTGTAATTTCTTTTTTAAATTAACACCCATAAGAATTTACATTAGAGATAATGGAATATTTTTCTCTCAAAATAATAAAAGGTATATATATATATCTCGATGCAAATGTAATCCATATACATGTATATAATAATACATCAGCTACTTTGGATAGTGCCTTCATACACCAGCCTTCCAAGTCCATGATTTCACATTCTAGGAAAATTTATATATTTTTTTATTTTCTTATATAATAATTCATATGAAATTTTCTTTAGGAAAAAAATTTTATATTGAAATATTTATTTATGGTATTTTTTTATTTACACCTAATATAAAATCAATATAATGATATTTTTCTAAAAGTATACTATGATTTTCGAATAACAATATCAATTTAAAAAAAATAATATATCAAATGGCATATTAGTCATTGTATTTGGCATTAATTGATTTGTGCTAGATTTTTTTTTAAAAAAAATATTTATCTAATTGTTATTTTTTTTAAATAACCTAATTGTTATCTTAAAAATATAAAAAGATATACATACATAATTAACTATTGTTCTAATATATTATTTAAATCATTCTAACATGTAGCAGGGTAAAAAGTTAAATGGTTGAAATTTAAAACACAAAATCTAACGATTATCATTTGCATGACATCATGCCATCATGACACTATATAATGACCATAGATAAGAATTTGCATTTAAATAAATATTAAAAAACATATTAAAATTGTAAAAACTCCTAAAATTCAGGAATTTTTGGATAATTACACCTATAGTTTAAGTTGGCTTTATCATTGACCATGGTCTTACTTGCTGATTGTGCATCATCATATGAACAAGCCATCCCTTGTCTGAGTGTCTGCATCACATATCTTCATGTTTTGCAAGTCCATGCACTATAAGAAGCAAAGATTGCCTTAGCCAAAACTTAGCCAACCAAACTATCACCATGGACGCTATAGAGCATAGAGTTATCCCAGTGAATGGCATAAACATGCATATCGCGGAGATGGGTCCAGTGGATGGACCTGTAATTCTCTTTCTTCATGGATTCCCTGAATTATGGTACTCCTAGCGCCACCAAATTGTAGCTATGGCTTCTGTGGCAACCGCACCGTTGCACCAGATCTGCGAGGCTTTGGTGACTCCGATGCACCAGCTGATCAGCGGAGCTACACGGTCTTCCACCTCGTTGGCGATCTTATTGGGATTCTTGATGTGGCTCCTCACCAGAAGGTTTTTGTTGTGGGTCATGACTGGGTGCATATATGGCTTGGTTCTTGTGTCTGTTTTGACCGGACAGGGTTAAAGCTCTGGTGAATCTTACTGTGCAGTTTCTTCCTAGGAATCCTCAGAGGAAACTTCTTAAGCCGTTAAAAGCAGTTTATGGGGATGATTATTACATGTGCAGAATTCAGGTTTGCTCAAAAATTAATTATATGGATAATCTTGTTTATTTTATGGATTAGTCACTATTGATCAATATTTCATTCGAAAGTTCTACAGTTCTTGTTCCAGTTTCTAAAGTATCATCAAAATTATCTGACCATCCATTTTTGGTGCTTAGGAACAGGGCTTAGGTTTATTTATTTGTTGACCCAAATAGTTGAAATGATTTAGGATCTTTTGTTTAGTGAAAAATAAGGGTGGACATTGAAATCATAATGTATAATTCCGATTCCTAATATTTTATTGGTTAAAATTCAACATGAGATTAAAAATATGATTTCCCGTCGTAATCTAAATTTTGAGAGGTTCCAAATTTTGAGCCAAAGTGATTACTCGACCGACATGTTTTTGAGACTTCTACTTAAAGCTTATTTGTTCACGAAAGCTTAAATATAAATATATATATATATATATATATATATATATCTTTGGTTTGAGTCATTGATTGTTTTGTGTTATGGTAATTACTAATTGGGTATGAACTGTTTGGTACAATGGAGGTGTATCAATAGATTAATTGGGGCTATTTATCTTTTTATGGTAAAAAATTTCACAAATTTTTAATTTGTAATACTTTTTAAAAAAAATTATTTTTGTGATATTTTTTTTTTATTTAAAAAAATTCATTTCATCGTTTGAAATGGTGAAATTGCAGGCGGACAAAAATGCACACAATTATTTTGTCAGTCTTACTGGCAAAATATAAAAGAAAAAATTTAACCACAATTTCACCAATCTTACTGGCGAAATGTCTCTTGCATGAAAAGTCATTCACGTACACACAGTCACGCACATACTAACACTCACGTACACACACTTACGCACACACACTTACGCACATACTAACACTCACGTACACACTCATGCAAAATTTTTAAAAGTTACTATTTATCGAATTTTATTTTTGTACTCTAAAATTTTATTTGTTTTAGTCATTTTGACTGGTAGGATGAGGGAAATGTGCTTGTATATTCAGTTTTATTTTATTTGGTCGGATGGTTAAATTTTTACGTGATTAAAATTAAAATTTATAGTTGTCCCTTTTTTAAAAAAGTTTGGGTCATTTCAATTTTTTATATTCACACAAATATTATAATAATAATAATAATTATTATTATTATTATTATATTAATAATAATCGACACAATTGAGCGATGGACATAATAATAATAAGAAAAATAAATGGCTTTACATGTAAGAGAAATGATTTGGCTAATGTGCAGAGAAAGAAATTTTTTTAATTATTCATGCATACACTCATGTAAAATTTTTAAAAAATTATTATTTATCGAATTTTTTTTATGTACTCAAAAATTTTATTTGTTTTAATTATTTTAACCGGTAAGATGAAGAGAACGTACTTATACATTTGATTTTATTTTATTTGATGAGATAGTTAAATTTTTATTTAATTAAATTTAAAATTTTATAATTATTTTTTAAAAAATAAAATTTAGGTCATCTCAATTAAACACAAAAAAAGTTCTGATCTGCTATATCCCAGTCTCGTTGCTCTGCATGCTAAAAAAAGGAAGGTGCTGTGCTCTAGAAATGTTTGATTGTAATTACTTTACTAATAAGAGAATAGCATGGACTACTGAAAACCTTTTCGGGTGACATTCATGCTTGAACTTTGATCAAAATATCGTTCCTTTTGTTGACGTCTGCTATAATGTCCTCTCCTAGCACTGTAGGCGTGGTCCCTAGTTGTTTTACTTTGTGTCCCATCACTTATCAGATACACATCCACTGTCCCGAGCCTGTTTCTGTCTAGATGAAAAGTAAAATCTCTCAGAAAACTTTACTGAAAATATTCCGTAACAAAATTTTCCCAAATCACTATCTGAAGTACGGCATGGTTTGGAAGATTGATAAGTAGACGAAAACAAGTACATCATGCATAAAAACTTCAGGAACGAAGACAAATAAATTTTACAAAAATAAACACTTTAATCAGGCAATTATTTTTTCATGCGTGAAATTGAATATGCTTTTAACAACTGGGATAGAAACTTCCAACTGGAGCAATCAAGTCCACAAGATAGAACATTATTAGAGTTTGATCACAAATGACAGTCGCGGGAACAACTTTAGCAAAGCAAGGTTTACACCCTGTTTGGATGGGTGGAATAGTAAGGATGGAGAATGTAAGGTAAGGAAAGCAAAAATATATTATTTAACTGTTGTTTGGGAATAAGTGAGGTGAGGTAAAATTAGAAAATATGAGTTATGTATTTAAATACTTCTAATTATTTAAAATAATATTTATTTTAATTAACTTAAGTAATAATAATAAAGATCTGGGTTCAGTAATATAATTGCTAGTAAATCAACAATTATTGAAGATATTTAAATAATATTTTATACATTAAAATAAAATTATTGGAAGTATAAATTATTTTTAAAATTTACAAATTATATTTTATATTTGAGAAAGAACCAAAAGTAGATGTTGTCCAACTTTCTAATCTTAGATAGGTAATAGTTATGTGCATGTTAAGCCCAATTATGTAAAATAACATTAATTTTTTTAACTATTTAATATTAATCTTAAAATAATATTTATTTTAATTAATAACAATAATAATATCTAGGAGAAGATAAAAAAAATAGGGTTGCGAGATTGACGGAGAAAAGGGTAAAGATTTTACATATGAAGGATAATTTTGAATTTTATACTTAAAATAGGGATATTATTGGAAAAAAAAATGAGATTCCCTTCCTTCACCTTGCTTACACCTCGATTTGGGGTATAAGAAAATCAGTTAAAAAATTGTACGGAGAGTTTTAGTTTACTCTCCCAAAACATTCCCTTTAATATACCATGGTCTTCCCATACAAGAGTAACTTAACACCTTTCCCCTCCTTCCCCTTCATTCACCTTTCCTAACCCCCATCCAAGCAAAGCGTTAAGTGAACCTGCCTCAACTACTGGTTTGTCAAGTCATTTCATAAGAGGCTGATAATCAAGTTAGGCAATGCGTCTTTCAACACTAAATTAAACATCAATAAAATCTGTTACGCCAGCAGTTATTCTTTGCCACACTTTTACAGGCGCAACGCCTCGTGGAGTGACTGCAGAAAATGATTTCAAGGTAGCAAAAGTCACTTAAAACTGCAGGCTGCAAACCCATTTTTTAAACATATTCTAGAAGCCAAAATTCATCAAAATTTTCCTAATGGAGACTGCCTTATTATTATTAGGGCAATTCTACCTTTTCTAAGGGTCTGTTTGGCTAATTTGTTACTGATAGTTGGTAGCTGTTAGCCGATAGGTAGCTACTAACTGTTAGCATATCAATAGTAAGTGTTTGGTAAAACTATTTACAGTTGTTGTTGTTTATATGTTTAATGACTATTATAAGTATTAATTAAAATATTTAAATTTTACAGTTATTTTTATTTAATTATTTTATATGTTCAATTGTATTCATCTATACATAATAATAATAATAATAATAATATTATTATTATTATTATTATTATATGTAAAAAATGCATAGAATATATTTGTACATCTTTAAATCAAT
>CATIWM010072114.1:0-15079 GCA_949671775.1 Mallotus repandus
TACTACAACTCCTATTTTAATGTTTCCTGATTTTCATCAGCCTTTTGAGTTGCATTCAGATGCTTCTAAGGTGGGAATTGGGGCTGTTTTGAGTCAAAATAGCAAACCAGTGGCGTATTTTAGTGAGAAGTTGTCAGGGCCTAGATTGCGTTATAGCACTTATGATGTCAAATGCTATGATGTGGTTCAGGCTATTAAGCATTGGCGTCATTATTTGTTTCAGCGGGAATTTATTTTATATACAGATCATGAGGCATTGAAGCATTTACACAGGCAAGATAAGATTTTTGCTAGGCATGCTAATTGGGTTGCTGATCTTCAAAGGTTTACTTTTGTGGTAAAGCATAAGTCGGGTGTTACCAACAGAATGGCTGATGCATTGAGTAGGCGAAAGGCTCTGTTCACTAAAATATCCATTGAGGCTCCTGGTTTTTAACTCATTTGCAGAATTATTTGAGACTGACCCATATTTTTCTACTATTATGGTTAAGGTTAAAGCAGGTGAAATAACAGATTTCTTGTTGCATGATGGGTTTCTGTTTAAGGGTAACTAGTTATGCATTCTAGATTGTAGTTTGCGGCTGCAAATTATTAAACATCTGCATGGTGAAAGGCATGTAGGGCAAGACAGAATGGTGCAATTGGTGTAGGCTAAGTATTTTTGGCCTACTATTCACAAAGAAGTTGAAAAGCTAGTGCAGAGATGTCGCATTTGCCAGGTTTCTAAAGGGACAGCATCTAATGCAGGTTTGTATATGCCATTGTCGATTCCTTCGCAGCCTTAGGTGGAGCTCAGCATGGATCTTGTGCAAGGATTAACATGCACACAGCGAGGTGATGATTCTATATTTGTGGTAGTTTATCGGTTTTCAAAGATGGTGCACTTTATTCCATGTAAGAAAACCACATATGTTGTTCATATGGCTCAATTGTTCTTTCAAAAGGTTTATAGATTGCATGGATTGCCTATATCTATTGTGTCTGATCGAGATACTAGGTTTCTTAGTCATTTTTGGCAAAGTTTATGGAAGATGGTGAACACGCAGCTTAATTTCAGTAGTGCTTATCATCCACAACCCAAAAAAGAATAATATAAATCCAATCACATAAGGGTCATGCTATACACCATGCAGTTCACACCAAACACATTTTGTTAAAATTAATTATTATTATTATAATGAGAATAATTTATGAGGCGAAATCATACGAGGTCCTAAGGGCAACGCCCCTAGTGGGGTCCAAGGGGCAGCACCCCTAGTGGTAGTCCACCATTGTGTGCTCTTAGCCACACAGGCCACTGATGCCTGATTTTACAACCACAAAACAATGTTTTCAATTAAAAATTTTATTTAATCATATCAAACAACCATAGACATTAATTATATTAATGTATATAAATGTTATTAATATAGATTAATTAAATTTTCACATAAAACGTTCAATTTGAAAATTTAAAAAGATTTTTCAAAATCAAATATACATATCACATACATATATCAAAAAAAATTCCACAAATCTCATGTATATATATAACATATATAATAAATCAATTTAATCGAATTACAAGTAGCTCTGATACCACTGTTAGGATTCCGTTTTGCAAAACACAGTAGAAATTAAAAAATTTAATCATAAAAGCCCTTTACAGGATCCATGTAATTCGGTTAAATCAATTAAGAGAGATTCCAAAATTCATCAAGATGATTTCAAGGCAAGAAAGTTAGAAGGAAGAGAGAAGGTTTACATAGGCGACACCTTACCTCAAGTTTTTCGTATAGATCTTGTCAGATCAAGGCGCCGCTAGTAAAACCATGCCCTCTACTAGTACCATGCGAATAGGGTGACTAAAGTTTTATTACTGTGCTAGCACCCTTTTCCAAAGACAACTCTTTATTTTTTTTTCTCTCTATGTGTATTTTCTTTTCTCAAAAGAAGTGGAATAAGAGCATAGAAAATCCTAGAGGAAGAGATGTATATATAAACATCCCATTTAGGGTTTTTCAAACCACTTACTTACCAAAACAGTTTTAGTAAGATTAAACTTTCTTTTCTATTTTGATTCTAATTTAAAAATTAGAACCATTTCCAATTTATTTAAGATAACACTTATTTTAAATAAATAAGGAAATAAATAAATAAATATAAATAAAATATATACACATATATTTATTTATTCTTTCAGAGAGATTATTATTGAGTTAATTAACCTAAGTCTGCTTTGGACATGTTCTAAATGTGCGACCCTTTCAGCTCACAAAATGTTAGCAGTGGGCCTGAAATTTCCATTTTGGTCCACAAGTTAGAAGTAGCCTCTAGCATGACATTATAACTACCCAAGTTTTGTGAAGGCCGATAATCTGATATGGAAAAATTACTATTTACCCCCTGAGGTTTGTTGTGTTGTATTAAATGGTCCCTAACATTTAAAATTTATATTATCCCATCCCTCTGTTTCGCAAAATTATACTCTTTACTCCTTCCGTCAACTTTTCCGTAATAATTTCCATTAACTGACATGACAATTATCATGTAAATACTATTTGCCCTCTGTATTCGAATATATTATACTATTTGGCCCCTCTATTTAGATATATTATATTATTTACTCCAAAAATTTACAAAATATATTTTTTTATTAAACTAATTGTTTAACAAAATATATGTTAAATTAAATTATCATTGATTGACTATAAAAATAATAATTCAATTGAAAATATTTTAATAAAAATAAGTAACAAATTTTATTTTTAATCTAAACAAAATTTTGATCAAATAACAATTAATTATTTTCAATCTTAAAATATCTTTACTTAAATATTAATTTAAAATATTTATATTGCATGAAAAAATTAACCAAGTAAATTCTTTTTCTAACTGTAAAATTTGATTTTTATTTGAATTGTTAGTTTATATTACTAAGTAAATAAATTATATTTATGATTAAAATTTGTATAGAGATGCAAAACTGAAACCAACAATTCAAATAAAAAATCAAAATTGAAAAGAGAGTTTATTTGATTAAATTTTTTAATGCAACATAAATATTTTAAGTTATTATTTAAGTTGAATTATTTTAAAATAAATACTTATTAATTGGTATGTAATTATATAAAATTAAAATCAAGCATTTTATATTTTTATGTAAAATGATGTAATTATGATTTTAAATTTAAATTCTAAGAAAATTAGTTTTAATAATAAAAAATGCAAATTCTAAATTTTAGGAGTAAATAATATAATATATCTAAATAGAGGGGGCAAATAGTATAATATATTCAAATACAGGGGACAAATAGTATTTACATGATAATTTTCATCTCAGTTAATGAAAATTGTGACGAAAAAGATAACGGAATAAGTAAAGAGTATAATCTTGCAAAACAGAGGGAAAAGATAATATAAATTTTAAATGTTAGGGACCACTTAATACAATATAGCAAACCTCAGAGGGTAAATAGTGATTCTCCCATCTGATATAACATAATACACAATGTGTATTATAGTTCTTTTGTCATGTAATATCCTGATTGAACATAAGATATGGTTTATGTCATCCTTATATAGTCCAATCATAATATTTCTCGATCTCAAGTAGATTGATACTGATAACTTTTTATCAACTCATTTGTTATAACCTAAATTTTTATAAATTATAAAATTAAATATCTGAGATTTACAGTGTTAATAATTATTTTATTAAATTATGATATTTGATCTTTAGTGAAATTAAATTTGAAATTTTGTGTCGAATATTATTTTAATATTATTATTATTATTATTTATGTAAAATTATTGACTTAATGTATTTTAATACACTTTAACATTGTTAAGTATGTATATATATATATTGTGCGGTGGAGAATTAAAGTGGGAAAGATTTGTGAGGAAAAAAATATTATAATGTTATTTTAATAAAAAAAAGGGACATAAGCTTTATTTTTTTGGACTCCTTCTTCTTCTTCCTATCCTATTTCTTTCTTCCCCTGCAAACCCGACAGCCACCATCTCTGCCACCTCCTTATCGCGCCCCACCGTCGACCGCCTATGCTAGACGTCTCCAGCGCCATCAACGTCATCTCCTTCTCCCCAGCAGTTCGGCGAGCTTCATCTTCTTCCTCCTCACGTCTCTCTCGCCGGCTGAAACTTCTTCTAAATTTTGATAACTTTTCTAGTGTCTTCAAGCGAAGTGGAAGGGCTCAATCTCTTCATCTTTCCCTAGGATTCGTTTCCCCTCACTCAACCTTATTGGGTAACTATGGTAAGCCCCTCAATTTTGAGAAATTCGTTTTAGGTAATTTTTGATTAATTTGTTTAATTGAGCCTTAATTCGATTTTATTAGCTATGGTTGCTTTGGGATTATATGATCAAGAGGTTGCGATCTTGTGAATGGTGTTTTTTAATTATTTTTCTGAATTCTTCTAGGCGTTAGGTATTATTCCCGGTACTGTTCTAGACAGTCCCAAATCGGAAAATTTTTATATTTTTAATAAATTTTATTAATTATTTAGTTTATACTTTGTTAAGAAAGTTTATTAAATTTATGTGTAGAATTATTATTATTATAAATTTTTGAATGTTTATGTGAAAAATGAATTTTTGAAAAAATTAGTAATTTTTATATTTTTGTTGAAATTACTGTTAATTATTATGTTTTGGACTGTTTTTGAGTAGTAAATAGTATTAAAATAATTTTTATGAATTATTTTCTATTTTTATCTAACTATTAGTAAATTTTCGGAAAAATATATGAATAATAATTTTATCTATTATTTATAAGTTTAAGTGAGTTTTTGGTTATTTTTATTATATATTTGAGCAATTCAAAAAATTATTTGTAATTAATGCTATTTAATTGCAAAATTTGAAAAAATATATTTTAGCAATGGAATTTAATTATAAATTGCGATTCTATTATTTATTTTGGAAATAAATGTCTTTTATGCTTTTTATTATGTAAATAAATTGAATTGTGTTATTTAAATAAATTTTTATGAGTTTTGGTGAATTGTTGGAATTTATATTATTTTATTAATTGTGGATTGTGTCGGTTCTCAGTTGGGCAATAAGTGTAGTTTGGGGCCCAATCCAAGATTTTGAGTGATGTGGATATTTTGAAGTGTGTTTTCGTGCAGTAACGGCTCTACTTTTAGTAGAGAGATGTATGTTTTACGAAGGAGACTCTACTGAATTTTTGGTAGATTTTTCATAAAACGTGACATCGGGTTTGTGATAAGTTTCGAGTCTTATTAGAATCGTGTCTTAGATCGAGTTTTCTATAGAAATCTAGAATGTTTAAGATTAGGATTTTAACCCTAATTGTTTTATTATTTTGCCTATAGCTGCACCGAGGGCTAGACCTTCAGGACTGGGCCAGCCGAACCAGAATAGAGGAGCATACTCAAACTGTGGGTTATTATTATGTGTATGCATGTCATGTAGAAATCCTTACCCAACATCCATATATTAGTAGTAATGTGAATAAATATGTCATGATGCATTAAGCCTTTATTTGTTATTTATCTTCATGGTGATTATTATTATATATATTTAATTATATATATATATATATAATGTGAATATTGTGTTCTTGACTTGGATGCTGTTTTTATTATTGATATGAATTGTTATTGTAATGTGATGTTTTTGGAGGACAATAGTAGAATGTGCTACCTAGTGGGCTACACTAGGACTGTTGCGCAACAGTACGGTAGATGCTAGGTTATGATATAATGATTGATGTGTGAAGGGATTAATGATTTATTGAGATTTGTGGTTAAAAGTGGTGTGGCTGCAGTAGCTCGGTTGACTTATTGTCTCGGGGCCATCATACTAGTAGTGTGGCTGCAGTAGCTCGATTGACTTAGTATCTCGGGGCTAGTCATACTAGTAGTGAGACTGTTGTAGCTCAATTGACTTAGTGTCTCGGGGCCACTCCACTACCAAAGTTTGGAAAAGAGAAATATTATTGGAATTAGGAAATTTAATGATCAATGGAGTATAGTATTTGAGGTTACAAAATTCTTAGGGTTTTGCTCCGATCCTCCACTTGTTTGCATCTACTATGTTGATATGAAAAGTGTTTTCGTGCATTTGCACGAAATGCGTGTATAAATTAAATAAATATAAATATAAATATAATAATAATTCACTCAGTGAGGTCTAACCCTCCTCTCCCCCCTCCTCCCCCCCCCCCCCCCCCTCAATTATTTTTTAGGATCTTTCTTGTCAAACCTCTCCTAGTAGTACTCTTCGCTGGACTCTTTCTTCATCGGCTAACTTATGTAAAGTCTGAACTACTACTTTCTTGTATTCTTTTAGACGCTGCAGTAGTAATACGTACTTGTAGTAGATTATGATGATGTTATTGACTGAAATTGTGTACCTAACTAATTGTAAAATATTTTATTATAATATGATATTGGAGAGTTTCTTTACATTATTAAAAGTTTTAATTTTGAGGCATATTTATATTATGTTAAGTGTGAATTTTTGTGTTTAAGGCTTGCAACGGGTTCTGAATTTGTGTGAATTCCCGTTCCATAGCGTCGTTCATGACGCCCTTGTTTGGGTCGTGACATCATTCTAGCATAACCATGCATTTCTCTTCAGTCTAACCTATCGAGGGGCCCACAGATATCTTCTTGAAATAACTAAGGAACAAATTCCATCTCAATCACTGACATTCCACCTATAACTCATTCTATATCCAATCACAACTTGTTTTACCATCCAATTAAAGAGGATGTAAGAATGTGTCAAAATACAAAACTTATTATGTAGGAAACCATGGTGATTTCAGGTCAGAGGACTGAAATAATATTACTGTGATAAGAATCACTTATGACAATTATCTATGTAGCATTATCATAATGGGTCGATGCAGTATATTATTTCTCTGAATATGTACCTATGAGTTTGACTCAATATCTCATATACATGATCAGTAAAACATAATCATTAGTCAAGCTCATACTAGTCTTAATTCATTATTATTCCCATAACAATGATTGACTAGGGATAATTTAGAATAGAATTCAAGTATCACTTAAGAGTTTTACTATTAAGTCATATACTTGATGACCTTATATAGAATTAACTATTCAAGAAATTGATTAGAATTTTCCAGTAATAATAAAAATGCCTTTTTATTAATAAAACAGAAATATGACAAAGTTAAAGTATGGCTATTATACAATTGGCCTAGGGCATATCATTAACACTTACCACTTTCTTGCTCACTAACCTTAATCTTATTCAAGGACACATGGAAGGAATATAACTTTATACTAAGGCAAATCCCAAAGCATATGAGGAGGTATAAAAACATGTTTTTCTGGATAAGAACATATGGAGGATATCATTCTAGGGCTTTATGCCCTATCTAGTTACCATTAAGACAAGAGAAAACATCATCTTTCATTGACATCATCATTTTTCTATCACATTTACATCCACTTACCTCTATTACTTCACTTTTCATTTTAGGACCTTACCTAGAAGACATCATTTATTCAACCAAGCAAAATAATAGTGGAGAATTTTCATTAGATTTCAAGATTTAGAAAAAAGGTATATATAAAAAAAAGGGTTCTATATTTATATTTATCAACCTTATCTTATGTATTTAAGTTGTTATCAGTGTTGAATATAAGATTCTCTATGTATTGTTTTTATTTGCTTTAATGATGAGTGGGTAGTTAGTTGTAGTTAGGAACTCTAAACTATATATATACACCTTATTTCTAATTTTTAATGCAAAAAAATTCTTTTCTATATATGGGTTGTGTCTTTGCTCTTAATGCTTGCAACAGTCTGGCAGTTTATTGTTTCGATGCTAATAATATGATTAAATTAAATCATGTTTTGGACCTAAGACTCAACATATTAATGACTCTAGTAGTTGAGAGACACTTAGGTAATGAATATTGATTAATGTTTGAGCTTGACATTGAATTTTAACGCATGAAAATGGTTGGTAAGGTGAGTACCCCTTTGTACTTTTGAGACATTAATTCTTAATTGACCTTATGAGTACCTTAGAAAGATTCATTAGGTCCATTTGTGATATGTATCATGTATATTTCTACGTTGCATTATTAATGTGAATTGTTGGTGTATGAAGTCAAATTAAGGAAAAAAATCCCAATTCCATCATTATTAGTGAACAAGACCATTCAATTTATTTAATGTAGTTCGAGTTTCCCTTAGTTTAGATTCCTTACCAAGCATTCTTTGATTTCTATTGTTTAAACAAACAAACACTAGAAGTAGCTTCAATATTTAATTTTGCAATTGTAGGAACAATATCTTTTTTTATAGGTTGGTATTCCTTTATGGATTTTAAAATATTTCTTCATCATTAAAATTCTACTAATATTTCTGTCGTTAGACTCATTTAAAATTCAAAGAGCAAAGTTATTGTTAACTAAAGCCATTGAGTGGAGTGTACCAATTATCAAATTGTATACTAAAAGAGATTTATCAATGTAAATGTAGAATATCAAGAAGAGATTTTACAATAGTGAGATTTTATTTTGCTACTTCTTGATTGTACTTTTATTTATATTATCTCTTAATCAACATGTATTTTTATTTTTTCAATAAATGAATGGTTGGTCTTTTTCTCTCACAAAAATTAGACATTTATTATTGCAATCAATTTTAATTTTACATAATTAGTTAATCACTCATTATCTAATTAATCTTTTATATCATAATTGATAATCATTTTGATTTTATAATCTAATTAATCTTTTATTTATTTTATCTCTTCAATAAACTATATTTTTAATTTTAATAAATAAATAGTTCATCTTTTTCTCTCAAAAAATTAGACATTTATTATTACAATTAATTAGTTATTTACCATCTAATTAATGATCATTCAATTATGTTGGTTATTTCTCTATTATTTTGATATTTATTCAAATAAAAAAGAATTAAAATCTACAAAAATGTAAATGTACAAATAGTTTTAGTAGCAGCACAATAAAAGATATTTCTTAAAAATTTATCATGTAGAGAAAAGAATTGTTATTTTATAGGTTAATATGTTCATAATTGACCTTAATTTTTTTTTGTCCCTATTGGACCTTAATCTTTGAAAGTTAGACTAGATTGAATTGTTATTCAAAAAATTATTGCAATTAAGTCCTAAAAGTCAAAGAAAAGTTTAACTTTAATATTAATTGATAAAAAGTAGCTCGAATAACAATATAGATTGATGAAATTACTTTCAAAATAAATATTTATGAAGTTTTTAAATTTTAAAAATTTTTAAGTTTATAAAAATATTTTTTAATATTTTTGAAATATTTAAAAAAGTTAAAAAAAATTTGTAGATCGAAAAATTCTTAAAAATTAAAAAAAAAATTGAATCGAGTAATATATATTTAAGAAAAATTAATTAAAATTTTTCTATAAATATAATAATTTTTAAAAAATTAATTTATAGAAACATTTAAAATTTTAAAAATCTTTAACAAATTATTCAGTTTATAAAAAAAAATTAATTCCTTTTTTACAAAATGTATATGGCTTAATTCTAAAATTTTTAAATTTTAAAAAAAATTTAGATATATAAAAATTATTTTTAACTTTTTTCTAAATTTTGAAAAATATTAAAATGATTTTTATGAACTTAAAAATAAAATTTAAAAAACTTCATAAATATATATTTTTAAAAGTAATTTGATCAATTCCTATTGTTATTTAAATTGTATTTGTCTTAATTAATGTTAAAGTTAAACTTTTCTTTGGTTTTTAGGACTTCACTATAAGAATTGTTTTAAAAGAAGGTTCAATATTATCTAATTTTGAAAGATTAAGGTCCAATTGGGACCTAAAAAAATTATTGAGGTCAAATATAAACTTCAGAATAAAGTTGAGGGTTCAATTTGTACCTTATCCCTAAATTTTTTCATGAATCAATCTTAATTATGTAAACTTGAGAAATACTAAATCCAACCTTTTAATGTCGCATCACAAGCTACCACTGTGTGCTTGAACTAGACTGCATAATCTTTTAAAGACAGAAATAACCTGCATCCTTTTGCTCATATATCCTCCATTTGTAAATCCATCATCATCATTAAAATATCCTCTCTAGTTCACCAACTCTGCCAAAAGAACATCCATGTCACAAATCATGACATTTTTTACACCTATGTTAAACTATTTCATGACTGAATGCAATCCAACGTTGTTTTGGAAGATGTTCTTGTATGCTAGGATTGTTGAACTGAGCTCTATGTAGTTAAAGTTTTTTTATTATATATATTAGAAATTAAATCTTTATTTAGGAAGTTATTTTATTCCTCCTAATTAGTGCTCCTAATTAGTGTGCAATTAGGTTTTTTGTCTATAGGAATATTTTATGTATATATAAAGGATGTAATCTCTCTTGTGGAATATATGAAATATAATTCCCTTAAATTTTCTCTTCTCTTTCTCTGAACTTTATTCTTCATGGTATTGGAGAATACCTATTGAAATTGAATTCAATTTTTTTTGTATTGAATCTTTAAAATCGTAATCCTTTTGAAATCCACCATGTCCACTGAAAACACATCCATTGTATCATATGGAATATCAACTTTTATTCAAACCCTTCAAGATAATTCTCCCTTTCCAACTAGAATTATACTTGATAATACGAATTACCCTATATGGTCACAACTCATGGAGATGTAAATTGGAGCCAGAAATAAATCTGGTTTTCTCACTGGCGCGACTCCCAAACCACCTGCGGGAGATAAAGCTTTGGAGACTTGGCTTATTGATAATAACCAAGTCAAAAGTTGGCTCATTGATTCCATGAGTCTAACATTGATGCAAAGATTCATCTGTCTTCAAATAGCAAAGGAGATATAGGATGTTATCTCCAAAACCTTCTATGATGGATCTAATGAAACTCAATTATTTGAGTTAAACCAAAATTCATTTACTACGCATTAGAATGGTAAGCCATTGCCTACAGACTACAATGAGCTGGTTGGGATATTTCAGGAGATTGATGCCTGAATGAGTGCTCAAGGGGAGGATGTTAATGGAGTAGTATCGCTCCATAAGCATATTACTCGTCTTCGAACATATATTTTTTTAGCTAGACTTGACTTAAAATTTAATAATGCTCGGAGTGAAATTCTATGGAAGGATCCACCTCTTGATCTCAGTCCAGTTATGCATATGTGCGTAGGGGTCACAACTAGCGACAGACAATGGAGGAGCCAAAGATTCTACCTGACAATGTAGTCCTTGTAGAGGCTCAGACTCAACAACATTCCAAAGGAAAAGTACCAAGTAAGTCAAGTACATACACATGAACTCACTATGGTGAAGTTGGTCACTCCAAGGAACGGTGTTATAAAATTGTGGGCTATCCGGAATGGTGGGATTTCAATAGAAAGCCTCGGAAGAAGCTCGGAAAGCTGTAATTGCCACAAAAAATGACACAAAATCATGTGGTGACCTTGATGAAACATCAAGTATGACAAATCTTACTCAGAATAATACATGGATTATTGATATAAGTGCTACTGATCATATGACAAACTCCACCCACCATCTAACCTCCATCTAACCATCAACCCAACAAAATATTTTGACTGCTAATAAAGGAATTGCACCCGTCACCCATGAAAGATCAGTATCTAACTTTCTTAATTTAGATATTGTTCTTGTTGTTCCATCTCTTTTTTGTAATCTATTATCTATTGGCCAAATCACTGAAACCTTAAATTGTACTGTCAAATTTTAGTCTAACTATTGTTTATTTCAAGACATTGCAATGCACCGGATTCTTGGCTTTGGTGTTAAACGTGGAAATTTGTACTTTTTTATTTGCATGATGATCTAAGTCAGACATCAAGTCAAGTCAATTGTGTTGTTCGAAGCAGCTTAGACAAAGAACAAGTAATTTTGTGGCATCGACGTCTTGGACATATATCTTTTCATTATTTTAGAAAAATAAAGCCTAACTTGTTTTTGAGTATCAAAGACTCTAAGTTCAAGTGTGATATTTATAAATGGCAAAAAGCCACAGGATTTCATATGTGCCGAGTTATAATAAGAATTCAATTCCACTTATGACTATTCATTCTGATGTATGGGGACCTGCTCGAATTCCTACTCTATTTGGTGCTCGATATTTTGTAATATTTATTGATGAATGTACCCAGATGACTTGGGTATCCCTACTTTCAAATAAGAGAGATGTGTGTTATGTGTTTCAGGATCCATACAAAATGGTGGCTATGTAGTACCAGTGTCAAATTTGAGTCTTGCAATCTAACAATGGTGGGGAGTATCTTAACTCGGCCCTTAAAATCTTTTACCATGAGCATGGCATTCATTACCAAACTTCCTACATCAGAACCCCCCAACATAATTGTATAACATAATGAAAAAATCGATAGCTATGGGAAGTAGTCTGAGCATCTCTGTTTGATATGAATGTTCCTCGGGAATACTGGAGAGAGGCTGTTCGATCCACTGCTTATCTTATCAGCCGAACTCCATCAAGAATTCTTGATTTTAAAAATCCTCTTCAAAAACTGTAGGAGCTAGTCTCAGCTCCACCTCTCAATAATCTCAAGCCCCGAGTATTCGGATGCTTGACATTTATTCATCAAGCACTCGGTAAATTAGATCCACAAGTTGTCTGGTGTATCTTTGTTGGATATGTTGAGCTACAAAAGGGATGTTGATATTATGATCTATCTACTAAGAAGATGTATGTAACTCAGGATGTTCAGTTTTGTGAAAATGCACCCTACTTCTCTCCATCTGAGTGCTCTCTTTAAGGGGAGAAAGTCCAAGATATCTTTGAAGATAGCACTCTGAGTGTCTTGCTAATTTCGAGCATCTCAAATGATCAGACAGTATGCATTTCAAACGATCAAATAGTATGCATCTCAAATGATCAAACAGTATGCCCGAGCATCCCTCCTGAACAAATAATTGAAGATAGTCCGAGTGTCAAGCTTAAACTTGAAACTAATGAAGATAGTACATCTTCCCAATCCACACCAGAAGTTGAAGAAACTCTAGATGTGCATAATGAGGGTAAATTCATCTCCTTTAGTAACTTCAAATGTCGAGCCTCATTATCCTTCTTAAATAAATAAAGGGATTCCAAAAATAATAATATGATCCAGACCTCAATACCAAAGCTAAATATCCCATCAATAATTTCATATCAACAAACCGTTTGTCAAAATCACATGCATTACTGTAAATCACATGTATATAATGTATCTATTCCAAGTAATGTTCAAGAGGCTTTAGCTAATCCAAATTGGAATAAAGCCATGAATGATGAAATGGAAGCATTGTAGAAGAACTCCATATGGGTGTTCCACTTCCTGAAGGAAAGAAAATAGTTGGATGCAGGTGGATATTCACTGTCAAACTGAATCTAGATGGAACCATTGATCGATATAAAGCTCGGTTGGTTGCAAAAGGATATACTTAGAAGTATGGAATTGACTATAAAGATAAATTTGCCCTAGTAGCAACAATGAACACTATCCGAGTCCTTATTTCATTACCTACCAACCTAGACTGGCCACTACGACAGTCTGATATGAATAATACTTTTTTGAATGGAACCATAGATGAAGAAGTGTATATGGATCCACCACCTGGAATGAGGTGCACTAACCGAGAATGAAAATTAAAAAGAGCATTGTACGAACTCAAGCAATCACCTCGAGCATGGTTTGGATGACTCTCAACATTCATGAGGACGCTTGGTTATAAACAAAGTGATGCTGACCATACACTATTAATCAAATAAAAGATGGATAAAGTCACTGCTCTTATTCTGTATATTGATGATATAGTAGTCACTGGAAATTATTCGAGTGAGATAACAACCCTACAAAGATAGTTAGAAACTGAGTTTGAACTCAAAGATCTGGGTAACTTGAAGTATTTTTTAGGGATTGAAGTTGCAAGATTCGCTCAAGGTATTTCTCTCTGCTAATGGAAGTATGTAATGGATTTACTGACAGAAACAGGCATGCTTGATTGCAAACCAGCCAAGACTCTAATGAAAGTCAACAATGGATTATCAATCTTAGAAGGTCAAGTTCCAACTGATAAAGCTC
This sequence comes from Mallotus repandus, assembly GCA_949671775.1. NCBI lineage: Eukaryota > Viridiplantae > Streptophyta > Magnoliopsida > Malpighiales > Euphorbiaceae > Mallotus > Mallotus repandus. Next base: position 14,113 of record CATIWM010072114.1, read on the forward strand.
AGTATCAAAGGCTGGTAGGAAGATTAATTTACCTATCTTACTCAGCTGGACATTGCTTATGCAGTAAGTGTTGTAAGTCAATTCATGCATCTCCGAGTAAAGAACATATGGATGCAGTATTCTGAGTGCTATGATACCTAAAGTCCTCTCCGGGAAAAAGTTTATTTTTTGAGAAAAATAAGGATTATGAAATTGTTGGTTACACAGATGCTGACTGGGCCGGAGATCAAACTGATCGAAAATCAACATCTGGGTATTTCATGTTTATTGGAAAGAATCTAGTCACTTGGAGAAGCAAGAAACAAAAAGTCATAGCAAGGTCGAGTGCTGAAGCTGAGTTTAGAGGTATGGCACATAGTGTATGTGAATTACTATGGATAAAACTAATTGTTCAAGATTTGCGGCTAGATCATCTGAAGCCTATGTTATTACATTGTGATAATAAGGCAGCCATAGCAATTGCAAATAACCCGGTTCAACATGATCAGACTAAGCATGTAGAGGTTGATTCATCAAAGATCATCTAAATCAAGGAATAATTGATCTTCCATTTATTTCTTCTCATACTCAATTAACTGACATCCTCAAAAAGGTTGTATCCAGAAAAATGTTCTGCAACTCACTTGGCAACTTGGGAATGATTGACATACACTTACCAACTTGAGGGGGAGTGTCACATCCGTACCCTAACTCTAAGTAAATTTACATTCATTATACATTGCATTTACATACATGTTGATAGAATTTAAGTATAAGCTAGTAATTGTAGTCAAGTTAGTGCATCGAATTAACTATGATTTGTATTCGATCAAAGAGTGAGAATTTTAAAATTTTGAGAATAAAAGGGATTTGGAATAAAAATGAAGTAAAGGATGAGAATTAAAAATTTTAGAATGATTTGGACTCAATTGAAACAAATAGACGTGCTAAAATGTAAAATTGGAAGCTTAAGGATTTATAAAAAAAT
>CATIWM010072122.1:0-24425 GCA_949671775.1 Mallotus repandus
AATCAGGAGTCTTCTTTAAGTTTATGGAGTAACTAAGATCAATGACTTTTAACTTCTCCATAGGTTGTCACACAAAAGAAATAATTACTAGAATAGCTTACTGCAAACTTAACATTAGGGCACTCTCACACACACACAAAAGAAATTTAGCAAAGGAAAAATTCTTACTTTTATTGCCTCCTAGAGTTGTTTAATCTGGCTATGACGCATTTTGAGCTTAATAAGTTTATCTGGTTGGAAGTTCAATGGAAAATATTTAAAAAGGAAACTTGTACCACTCCAGGTACTGCAATTCATTGGAAAGATATTCAAGGCCATCCAAAAAGCACATGTTCTAGAGTTTAAGTAATCTAAGTCTTTTCAGCTTCAAAAATGCTTTAGCACTCCAATACTCATTTTCTTCTTGTTTTGCCAGGTCAAGAACTATGCCTTCAACTTTATATGTCCCTAACTAATTCAAAAGAAGGAAATTAAGAAGAAAACACATATTTAAAAGTAATAACAACATTTATTATTCTAAGTAGCTAGAAGCTTGGATTTTTTTATTTAAGGTCTTGAGTTTGAATTTTTTGAATGAAAAAATAAATATTGGTGTGGACACCCGGTTTGGTCGACCCATGATAGGGGATGAACTGTGGTTGTTTAGTTTGATTGGCCCACAATAGAAGCCCGATGATGAAAGCTCGAAGTTTAAATGCAAGAGAAGTATGAAAATCCTTCTTGAATAAGGCCTAAAACCATTTTAGAACCCAGAACTAAGCTCAAACCTAAAGCCATATCCAAGCCCAGCTCGAGGACCAAAGAGGCGTCGCCTCTTCGGCAAAAGGCAATCGCCTCTTTGACTTCCCACTTATTACTGCATTAAATGCAACATGAAAATTTCAGTAAGGGGGTGGCCCTACCTGACCTCACTTTGCAACAATTACGTGGGAAAGGAGTGTTTTTGAGAAAAAGGAGAGAGGCTAGGGGAAAAGGTGATGGTGGGAAAGGGAGTAGGGTGGTGGGTGGTGTCTTGGGAGCTTAAAAAGGAGAATAAGGGAAGAAGAAAAAAGGAGGGGAATTTTCAGAGGGAGTTAGCAAGGAAGAGAGCTGAAAAAAGACAAAGAAAAGAAAGAGGAGAAAGGCTCTTAAAGAAGGAGGTGCTTTGTGCTAGGAAAAGATTTATTCTTGAAAGAGAAGTAAGAACTCTTGCATTTGAAGGAAGTTTTAATCAACAATTAGCTTTTGAGGGCCAAGTTAGGGGTATCAAGCTTGATTAAATCAGTGAGAACCTCCATTTTTAATCTTCAAGTTCTCGACTTATACATAGTTACTTTTCTCTTCACTTATTGTTCTCTAGGTTATTAATTATTTTTTGTTTTACATTATATTGATAGCATGATGATCTGAGAATACTTAGAAATTGTATAGGATCTTAGCTACTTATTGGTGATTGTCCTACTTTACGTAGAAGTTAAGCAAATGTGATAGTGTAGTAGAATCTGGCTGAGACCAAGAGGCGATCGCCTCTCTTCAAGTGGCAATCGCCACTCTGACAGGGCGATGTAGCCCTGCCTTAAGCGTTCTTTTATGATTTTTGCCTGATTTCCCTAAATATCCATGTTCTCCATACTTCTAATACTCTATGCATGATTATATTTTATTTCGGTTAGATTAATATTTAGACATATGTCTATTTCTATTTTTATTTAACTTGATCTATGAACTAACTTCATGATTTATTTTATAGAATCCCTTTTTGTATTTTGGGAGTTGATTTTGTTTATTGTAGGAATCTGGACCGATTCTCCATTTATAGGAGATTAATCCCCTTAATTAGTTCTTGAGAGTTTTTGTGACAGTTTATTTTCAGTATATTTCTGGTTTATTTTTTACATATTATATGTATATTAGGTTTATTTTTGGTATATATTTTGTTTATTTCTCTCCTATTTAAAGTAAAGTATTGTAATCCTTAATCCTTTCCCCATTTATTTCGAATGAAAGGTTGTAAATTATTGTTTTTGATGATTGTTGGGACTTAAATGCATGAAATGAGATTAATGTGCAAACTTGGACATTAATGTAAAAGTTGATAATTGATTGAAAGCAATTATAATTTGCATGTTAATAAAGAAATAATTGAATAATTAAAGGTAATAAAACACAAAACACAAACGGAGACCGACCGCAAGGTCGGGTGGGCATTCAAACGTCCACACCCGGTTTCTGAACCCGTTCTCTAATGATAGCTTTTGGGAAACTCCGTGGAATCCAGTTGCCATATAAGTGTGTCCCGGCTTTTATTTGGGTGGCGACTTCATCTCTGTTTAGGCTTAAGACCTATTTTGTATTTTCTAGTGGGCCTTGAGCCCACATAGTGCCATGGTCGCTAACACTTGGGTGCGCGCTAAACCTCGCCACCTACAGTGGCGACTCCACTAGGGATAAAGAAACTGATTCCAAGTGTTTTGGGATTTATCACCTTTAATGACCCATTTGTTTCTTTTGCATCCTGTTGCATTCACTACACTCTTTCTACATAATGAGCACTTCAGTCCCTATTAGCTCGATAATAATCATTATTATGCAGCCTACGTTTCACTCAAACCTGGTGGTGGAATATGTGGTTATTATCACTCATGACACGTACTATCCGCATTATTTGGACCCTTGAGTGGGGAGACGTGTATGGATGTATATCGTTGTGGGAGCCAAAGCCTACTACCCTAGACTCAAGCTCATGTAGTGACTTAGCTGGATATTTCCAAGACAGGCCTATCATGCACATATTTTGGCCTATTTTGAATGGATCTTAACAAGGTAGGCCTTGATGTCATTCTTGGCCCGTTAAGATTGGACTTTGGATTTATTTGGAGGATTCATTACTTGTTTGAATCATGTCGAGAGTTTCTTGGATACGTCAGTTTTGTTATCCCCCGTTGATAATTAAAACCCAGGCCAACAATCCAAGGATAAGAAACTCACCATTGAATGCTTGTGTGGGAGGAATAAGGGTGGAGGTTATCATTTTAATACATTCGTGCTTTGTTCTTTGTTATGTGTAAATTAAGTATGTTTATTTTCTTTTTGTTTTAGATAATAAAATGAACCTGCATATCATGCATACACGTCATGCATAGTTCTAACCCATGATTTTACAGTTATAGATCCCTCAAGTTCATCCCGCTCTAGTTCTGGTCACCGAGTTAGAAATTCAGAAAAAAATGGCAGGTGGTTTTTATCCTGAGGCTTTTAAGGCACAGTTGAAAGATGAAATGATTGCTGAACCCAATCTATGATGAGAGAGATGATGGGGGAAATAACCAAATTAATCATAGAAAAACAGCCGGCATAACTGACCGTCCCGATTGATCTAGAGGCAGAAATTCCAGTAAGAGCAAGGGAAGAGGATGACATGACTGTGCTAGCTGATCCAGTAGGTCGGAAGAATTTAAGCCAAACAGAGAGTGTGGAAAAACCTGAATGGGCCAAGAATATAACCAAGGCCATGGCACAGATGTAATTAATGATGAAGGAAAAGGGCATGGATGCCCTGATGGATTACATTGATCTGAACCTGGACGAAGAGGATGATCCCTTGCCTCGGAAGTTTAAATTTCCCAGCATGAAAAAGTACTATGGGACTAAGGACCCACATTTGCACTTGAAGCAATATGTGACATACATGAAAGCTACAGAATTGACTAAAGCTTAGATAGTCAAACAATTCCCCATGTCACTAAAAGGCGTATCGATCTGTTGGTACTATGCTTTGGAACCATATGTCCAGTCAGATTAGAAAGAGTTATGTGCTACATTTATGAAGCAGTATGGCCTCAACGTCCAATTGGAAGTATCATTGAGAGATCTGCAGAACACCAAACAGAGGTTCAATGAGTCCTTTACTAACTACCTGACTCGTTGGAGAGCGAAGTTGGCTCAAATAAGGCACAGACCTGCTGAGTCAGATCAATTGATGCTAGCAATGGAAGGTTGTGTCCTGATATTATTTGGAAAGATGAAAGATCTGGGGATCCACAACTTTGTAGAAAGAGTCAGACTTAACTCAAGAAAAGAGATTTTTCAAGGGAAGATCTGGGGGCAAGGATGGGGCAGGTCCGAGCAGTAATGTCCAGATGAATACTATCAGACAGTTAAGGCCAAGTGTGCAAATTAAAGCTGTCAGGTAGCCTAGGAGGTTTTCAAATCTAGGGCAGCCCCTCTTTAAAGTTCTTGAGAAGCTAGTTGAGAAAAACCTGCTACGACCCTTACCTTCAAAACAACCCATGCCAAATGCCAACCTAAAACTTTTCTATAAATTTCACCAGACTATCAGACACGACATCGATATTTGTTCCCAGTTGAAGCACGAGATTCAAGACCTGATTGATGCCGACAAGATTACAGGTCTCAAGACCTAAAAGCCAAACACACAAAATAATCCCTTACCAAGCTACCAAACTGCCCCACCTCTAAATGAACCTATCCTTATGATCGGTACCGGCTTGACAGAGGAAAAAGTTTTCAATTCCTTTGTTAATGCCACTCCTAAGTCACCAAAACCTGAGCCAAACAACCTAGACTAAAGTGAATAACCTTTAGAGCTTGCCATTTGTGTGTTAGATATCTGGAGCTCAGATGATGAAGGTGAGGGACAAATTGATTTGTGGGAGAATAATGAAGGAAGAAAGATTCATCCAGTCAAAAAGGTTGAAGGGAAAGGAAAGGAGATTGCACCTATTGAACCTAAACCAGAGAAGGCGAAAAGTTCAAAAGAAGAGGCAAAGAAAGAAGAAGTCATCGCCAGTTTATGGGAGTTACTCATGCATTCTAAAGATCATAAGGAAGCACTAGTTCTGGGTTTGGATCAAAGGAAGATCTCCACAGGCTGCACACCCTGAGCAAATGGTTGGCTCATTAATGGAAAACTCCTCAAGGGGCCATTGTGTTTTCAGATGATGACCTACCTTTAGAAGGAAGGGACCCTCATATGGCTTTGTTCATTAAAGTTGAGGTGAAGGGAAAGATGACTTGTTGTGTAATGGTGGACAACGGTTCCACCATTAATGTGTGCCCACTGAAAATCCTACCAAAGGTATGACTGACTGTAGCAGATCTGAAGCCTTCCGAGGTGGTTATTAAGGCTTATGATGATACAAAGAGGCCTGTTGAAGGGACGTTTAGAGCATTGGTCAAGACGAGACCTATTAAGGCTTAGGTTGATTTACATGTGATTGACATTCCCGTGACCTTCGCTATCCTGTTGGAAAGGCCATGGTTTCATCCTCTGGGTGGTGTGCCATACACCATTCACCAAAAGATAAAATTCCCACATGAGAACAAGGTTGTCACTATCTCAATAGAAACTGAGGCTGCTGTAGTTGCTTTGAAACTAGCTCCTAAGGAGATTCTTATAAGCCCCAACTTTGAGGTCTATATGATTTACGAGGCTAAAATAAGTGAGAAGGTCCTGAATATGATGCGCACCATGGATTTCCTTCCTGGCATGGAACTAGGGAAGAACCAGCAAGGCATGCCAAGGCATGTGGAACATGAAATGTTGATTCTGAAGCATGGGCTGGGATATGACGAGAATGGTGATTCCGAGGAAGAATTTCAGATTTGGGATCAACTAAAAAAAGAAGAGGAGGAGGCTGAGGCTAAGAAGAAGAAGGCTCTATGGGAGACTTTCGAGAGGCAAGGCACCAATTACCTCTATAATGGAGCTCCCGAACCTCTTCTGATGGCGGGAGAGGTAATTCTAAGATTTGAGATCTTCACTGAGTATGTGGATGGGGTAAACATGGCTAATCATATAAAGGTTCCTATGGAAGAGCTGATAGTGTTAGAGGAAGAGCCAGAGGAGGATATTGCTGCTTCGGAGTTGAGAGACACCAACAGTCAGGATGAGGAGCTGGATCTCAAAATATATGTCCTGAATTCTGTCATTGATCTTTTCTATGATGAATTTGATGTTTCACTTGCTACTTTATTTGAAACTGATGACTTGTTCTTTTCCAAGATAAATGCAATAAAGTCTGATTTTACTTATTTGTGTGATGTGTTTCCTTAATGGTTATTCTGTTTGTGATAATCATTTCATGCATATGTTTGACATTAATTCCATGCAAACTGAATCATTTAACATAGGCACAAATGATAACCTTAAAAATATATTGCTTGCTTTTGATTTAACTCATGATGAGAGAGAGAAAATGAAAGAAACGTTAAAAAGAAGATAAAAAGTATTTGCTTGGGGTTATGAGGATATGCCGGGTATCGATAGGGAAATCGCAGAGCACAGAATCCCTATGTATCCTCACATATCACCGGTTAATTAAAAGAAAAGAAGGTTAAGGTTGGAATGGGCTCTCTTAGTCAAGGAAAAAGTCAAGAGGCAGTTGAAGGCAAAGTTCCTAGAAGTAGTGGAGGACACTTAATGGCTACTGAACACAGTGCCCGTCCCCAAGAAAGATGGCAAGGTCAGGATGTGTATGGATTATAGAGATTTGAACAAGGCTTGTCCAAAAGATGACTTTCCATTGCTGTATATTGACTCACTTGTCGATAGTGCGGCCTTGAGCGCGATGTACTCCTTCATGGATGGTTTTTAGGGATACAACCAGATCATAATGACAGTGATTGATAAGCTGAAAACATCCTTTACCACCGAGTGGGGCATCTACTGTTACACAGTCATGCCATTTGGTTTGAAGAATGCGGGAGCCACTTATCAGAGGATGGCTGCTGCTTTGTTGCATGACATGATCCATAAAGAGATAGACGTGTACGTGGATGATATGATGGTGAAGTCTGCAACCAGGGAAGGGCATTTTGAAGCTCTAGATAAGTTCCTAGCGAGGGCAGAGAAGTGCAATCTCATATCAAACCCAAAGAAGTGCGTCTTTGGGGTAACATTCGGGAAACTGCTAGGACACGTCATCAGCTAGAAGGGGATAAAAGTGGACCCATATAAAGTCAAAGAAATCAGGGAAATGTCTGCACTGAGAACTGAAAAAGAAGTCAGAGGGTTCATTTGACTGTTGCAGTACATTAGTAGATTCATGGCCAAGTTTACTAGTGATCTAGGATGACAAATGTCAATAAGCTTTTGAAGCTATTAAAGATTATTTGATGAATGCTCCAATCTTACAACTGCCGAAGCCGGGTAAAACCTTAATCTTGTACTTAGCAATCGAGAAGGATGCTATTGGTGCAATGTTAGCTCAAGAGGGAGAAGGGAAGGTCAAACATGCAGTGTACTACTTAAGTAAGAAGTCGTTGCAGTATGAAGTCAACTATAGTCTGGTGGAAAAGACATGCTTAGCTATAATTTGGGCAACAAAGAAGCTCCATCACTACTTCCAATCTTACAGAATGCAGGCAATTTCCAAACATGATCCTCTCAGGTACCTCTAGCAGACACTGTTGCTTATAGGAAAGTTGGCCAGATGGCTAGTTCTACTCACAGAATTTGATATAGACTATGTAGCGAAGAAGGTAGTGAAAGGGAGAGCAGTAGCAAACTTTTTGGCTCAAAACCCTATAGCCGACGAACAGGATTGGGAACTGGATTTTCTCGATGAGCATCTAGGGGCTATAGAAGTTCAAGGATGGAAAATGTACTTTGACAGGGCAGTTAATAATCGAGGAGCAGACATCAGTGTAATTTTAATCATGTCAGAAGGAGAAATGATACCGATGGCGAAAAGGCTTAAGTTTGAATTAATAAATAACCAAGCTGAGTATGAGGCTTTTATCTTCGGTTTCGAAGCGTTGCACAGTGTGGGGGTAGAAGATGTCACTATATACAAGGACTCTATTATGGTTGTGAAATAAGCTTCTAAAGAGTGGGAGGTAAAGGAAGATAAGCTACACTTGTATTGGGATTATTTGGCTACCATCTCGCTGTCTTTCACCCAGTGTAGATTTGTTCATTTACTGAGAGAAGAGAATCAAATAACGGATGCCCTAGCTATGTTGGCTTCTATGTGGGAAAGTAGGGAACGAATGAAAGTTAAGCCCCTGATTCTAGCAAAATCCCAAAGCCCCTGTTTCGAAGAAATAAGGGTCATGCCGGTTGATGCTGATGAGAAGCCTTAGTTTTATGACTTGCAACGGTATTTATAAACCGGGCAATTCCTTAAGGATGTCGAGAAGAAGGAAAGAATGTCTTTTGAGAATGTCATCACAACAGTTCATCAATTATAATGGAATGCTATATAAGAGAATGCCAACTAGGGTCCACCTAAGATGTGTTAATAGAGGTGAAGCTCAGAAACTCATGGAGGCAGTGCACGAAGGGTTATGTAGGCCACATATGAATGAAATGAAACCTGGCAAAGAAAATAGCTCATCAGGGTTATTTCTTGTTGACTATAGAAACAAATTATGTCAAGTTTGTAAAGAAATGCCATAACTGTCAAGCTTATGGTGATGTCAGCTATCTGCCGTCAATGGAGCTCCAAGGAATGAGTTCTCCTTGGCCGTTTGCAGTCTGGGTAATTGATATTATAGGGGAGATAAGGCCAAAAGCATCAAATAGTCATCAATACATTGTGGTGGTGATTGACTATTTCTCCAAATGGGTTGAAGTTAAGTCCTACGCTACTGTTGGCTTGCAACAGATGGCATGATTTATCGAGAAAAATATAATCTGTAGGTACGGATTACCTCATCATATCGTCACTAACAATAGTGTTCAATTTATAGCGAAAATGGCTACACTGCTAAAGGAATAAAAGATTGAGCATCACAGATCATCTCCATATAGACCACAAGTGAATGGTGAAGTGGAAGCTGCAAATAAGAATGTGAAGAAGATCTCATCCAAAACGCCTGAGAATTACAAGGATTGGGCCGACTATCTATAATTTTCATTATGGGGATACAGAACCACTACTAGAACATCAACTAGAGTCACTCCATACTCCTTAGTGTATGGGTGTGAAGCTGCATTGCCAGTAGAGGTTGATATTCGTTCATTGAGGGTCCTTTTGGAATTTAAAATCCTTGAATACCAGTGTGTAGAGAGCCGTTTAGCATAACTCACATTATTGGATAAAAAGAGGATGAAGGCCATGTATCATTTGCAGCTGTATTAAAAAAGGATAGCTCGAGCCTACAATAAGAAAATTAAGCCCGGGAAGATTTGAGAGGGTGATTTGGTTTTGAAGCTGACTAGGCCAATAATGACTGATCCTCAAGGGAAGTTTAAGCCGAATTGGGAAGGCCCTTATATGGTGAAAAAGTTATTCTCCAAAGGCATTGTTATTTTATCTGACTTAGAGGGGAATGAATTTAGGGAGCCCATCAATTTGGATAAGCTCAAGAAGTAGTTTATGTAAAAGTCTTGTTAGGGAGAAAACCTCGAAAAGAGGCTGTCTAGGAAAAAGTTGGAGACAGAAAAAGGAAGAGAATAAAAAAGTCCTGCTGGATCGAAAACCTCAAAGAGGTGGTCCAAGCAGAAGTTAAGGACATGTAAAAGGAGAAAGAGAGGAAAAATGGTTAGTTGGAAAACTTGCAAGGGCAAGCCAACTAACGACATGAGACATGTCTAAAGCAAAATGTATATGCATATTGTGCTTAAGTTAAATGAGGCAGATTGTTCTAATTACTGTTAAACATTGCGTTAAGTGTCTATTACAAACCATTTAACTACGAAAGGAAATTATATCTAACAAAAAGGAAATTGATGACTTAGTTCATAACGTAATTTTATTTCCTTTTCTTTTGATGAACATTCTAAGCTTTCGATGCTTGCAACTCTCTTGCCCTTTTATTTTTAATAAACTCATTTTTGTTTGTTTGTTGTAATTAAGTCCACACCTTGTACTGATCATCGGTGAATGGATCTCCATTGTAGTTTATGTTCCTCTAGATGGCTCTTTGAGGCCAAGTAGTTACCAAGTTCTTCAGAAAGTTTTAAGTAAAAGGCCCTGGCTCGAATTCATGCACAACCTCCAGAATTAGGTGTTTCTGTCTATACTGGCAGCAGAGACGGGCAAGAGTATCGAACGTAGCAAAATAGAGGCCAGCTACAGGAACAAAATAAGTGTAAGAACGAAGGGTTACATGTTGCAATCTCTACCATGGACATACCCATCGGATTAGAGAATTATGGAAAGTTGACAGCCAGCCTCGGACATTGTCTGGTATGGGATGAAGCCTTTTGGTTCTGCAATGTTTGGCTTTATAGCACGCGATGTTTTACGGAGGTTCTAATAGTCTTAGTTTTTTATGAAGCCACATCTACAAGAACAACAAATATAACACATGAAAATGATAGAATGACATAATATAGAGGTAGGAGAAGAAGACTAACCTCTAATAACAGTGGACTTCCAGAGAATCACCTAGTTGATGTGAAGTTGTCTAGCCCAATAATAGTTTCTGCTAGGATGAGAGGGAAAGGGTTGCATCCTGCTTCCACTTGGCCCAAGATGTGGAGGATTTTTGAATCGCAGTTTTCGGAAAGGGAAACTAGCAGAAACTGAGCATACAAACAGAGGGCCATCATTCGAGGCCAATGAACTTCTCTCATGTCTACACCCAGGATGACTTTAATAAAGGATTCTAATTCAATTTCAGAGCTGAGAATCAAGCAAGCTGAAGACTGAGGTGGAAGATTAAACATCCGGGCCCTCTAATGTTGAATAGAATGTGGATTTAATACTGCAAGGCTAGGGGTTATAATTTGGCAAGTGGAATCCATGTTACAACCTAGTATAGCCTTAAATTCTTCTGGTAGGACCGTATTGAACCAAAAAATATGTTTCTGATGATCCCAGAATTGAGCAATAGCATGGAGAAATGGGAAATTGATTCTCCTAACATGTAGTGATTTGAAGCTTCATGAGTGAAATGGTTTTAGTTTGGCCCCTGATTCACCATCTAAGCCTTTTAGGATTAATTGTAGTAGTTTGTGGCTTCTATCAGTCATAACTTGAGCTTTTGATGAGGTTTAGAGAGAGAAAATAGAGGTTGGGGACGAAGGTGAATATGAGCTACATAAATAAAGGAGTTAGGTTTTTAAAGGGGACTGCAAACTGGTGAAGATGCAATCGCCTCCTCGAGGAGGTGAATGCCTCTTTCTAAGAGGCGATCGCCCCTTAACCAGAAAGCCAAGAGGCGATCGCCTCTCTACTAGAGAAAATAAAAAGCTGCATAATTTTTGATAGACAGGTGTAGAACTCAGCTGTTTAAAGAAGAACTGTGCGTGTAGAGATATTTAAGATGATTCTGAAATTCAAAACAGTTTAATTAAATTGGCAGATATCTAGTCAAAATAAAATTTGTGTAAAATAAACTTCTGAAACATCAGAATTAACTATTATAAGAATGTCAGACAGCTCAAAAAAAGGGTCCTAAGCTAGGGAAACTCTTACTCGGTGTCCTCTAAATCATCTCCCTCCTTAGCATCATCTCCAGCATCTGGGGCACTTGCGGGTTATTCCTCTCCATCATCTCCGTCCTAGGCATCATTATCCCCATCCTAGTCCATTTGAAGAACCTCCATCTGGTGCTCAAGGGTCGTAATCCTCTCATGCTGCCTCTCACCACGATCCTGTGTAAGCAGGTTAAAAGGTTAGCAAATCATGCAAGCATACGTACATATAGACGTAGGAAGTGTTACTCACCCTCCACTATTAGGTGATGTCCAACATATAATTCCTCTGAGCCTCAATTAATTAGTACATGTAGTATCCTTGCTCAAAGGGAATCTGTGTTATTAATAAAATAAGTAATGCTAATGAACATGTTAAGAATTTTCCAAAGAATAGGTTGATGGTCATATAGTTTATGCCAGCGGGCAAGAAGGCAGGTGTCAAACTCTCATATAGAGTTAAGAGCTGCTAAGACAGCTCTCCAGGAGGAACCCAACAATGAACCAAAGGATCTGGGGTATGATCAAGACTGGATGTGACTATATCAGAGATAGATACAGTGGGAGGTCTAAGTTGCTATGCCTTAGCAGACGAACTCTGGCCACCCTGATCAGTGCGAGATCTCTGTAGAGGCCTCTCTTATGCCTGAGGCCTAACTCGAGGTGCAGGTCCAGTCGCTACAGCCTGTAAATAAAAAAGGAAACCATGTTAGAACCAGATAACTCGGAAGAAAGTGAGTTGAGAATTAAGAATATACCTGAGAAGTGGAACCAACGGTCAAAGGCTCCCGCTGCAACATATGAGTTTGAATGAACTCTCAGTACTGACTTTTGAGTCATATGGTGTGATCCACGACAGGCTATCTGGCTATGGCCTGAGTAAGCTCAACGCCCTCTAACTCATACGTCCAGAGCATGCTTATAGGAGGAGACTTGGGAATGTGTCTCGCCCCAACACCCCGATTTCAGTTGAGGACCCGCTTACTAAGGTACCAGACCCGGTGGTACAACCCTAAAAAAAGAACCCTCTTTTGGGATAAGGGTCTAGAGCATGTCATCTCCGCATTCCATCTGTCCTCGAGCCCCCACAAGTCATTTTGAATATGCAAAGAGAACTAACAGGTAAGCGAGTTGAATTTACAAGATTACTAATATGGTTGTAAACATTTCAGGTACTGCGTCTTGTGTCAAAGAGTTCAAATGCTACCGGTGAATGTGCACTCAAGTCAGATGCTTCTTCAAGACATGGCTGGCACCCCATCTGCTTAACGCCGAAAAATCATTCCCTAGATGCATCACTCTGACAACTAACTCTAATTATAAGGCCTAGACCTGTCAAAGAAGCATTGTTAACTAATGTCAGGAAATAGATATCTGGAAGAATCAAGAGGGAAAGGTAGGATATAACTTACTAGGATGGCATGCCAGAAGCCGTAAAACCTTTTAGCTCCACGAACGACCTCATCCATGCTCTTTTATAGATAAGCCAGAGCACAGCCACCCCAGTCTTATGAAGACACCGGACCCAAGTCGCGCACGAACATCAAGAACATTAAATCCAGTGAGCTAGCGGTGTCAACAAAGAGAGTGGTGCCGAAGAGATAGAGCATGAATGCTCGCACCACCTGGTCGATCTTGTGAAGGAAGGTCATCACTGTGACCCTCTCCTTGGTATAGAACGTCCATATGGAATCATGTTTGAAGGTATGTGTCCCCTTCATGTCCAACACCGTACCAAGAAGGCGCTCGACATAGGCTAGCTTGTCATGAGACATATGGTGAAAGCTCACATCGAAGGGAACAAGATCTCTGGCACAGGCGATCCCTGTAATGGTAGCAAAGGAGATAAGATCAAGTGTTATCTCTCTGAATTATAGGTTAAAGTGTGTGTGGTATCAAACCACCTCTCCATCAAAGCGTGCAAGGGCTGGTAGTCCATCTTCCCCTGCTCCTTGGGGAAAGAGAGAATGAAATCATCAAAGCTGGTGTCCTGAATTCGATCATTCTGGTCATCAGTGAGCTCATCGTAGAAGGCTTAAGCTCTGTGAAGGTTCTCGGCACCCTTGAATGTCAGTGCATCATGCTATAGAAAGGAAATCAGGGAAGTTAAATTAGTATATAGTCATTTACGTATCTTGAAATTGAGATAGAAAACCCAGAGCACCGATGAGCCTGTCCAAGGGGCGAATGCCTCTTGTCAAGAGATGATCGCCTCTTTCCAAGATGTGTTCACCTCTATAGCGAAAAGGCGAATGCTTCTTGGCAAGAGACGATCACCTCTGCGGAGGGAATAACAGTCTCTGCGTTCAAATTTTGGCTAAATCTACAATTTATTCACTCATTCAGTCATGTTTTTAGTCCTAAGTGATGATTAAATTATTACTACTCCTAACCCATTGGAATTTCGTAGAGAAAATGAAAGAATTTGGGTATTAACCTCTCCGAACGCAAATGAACATAGATGAGTCCTCAAATCCGTAAGGAGAGGAACTGTGTCGCCTCTTATGAATCCAAGGCTACATGGAGCATGAGCTGAAGGAGGAATATGGTCCCATGCAGGAGGAGGCGATGTCCTTTCATTACCCATTTTTGAAAGAGTGAAAACGCGGGAAAGAGGAAAAGAAAGAAAAGAAAGAGAGAAAGAGAAAAGGAATAGGGTTTTTTCCTTTTATAGTAAAAAAAAATCAAAAAAATCAAGATGTCAATGAATAAAAAAGGAATATTTCTTCAGGTAAGTCCAAAAAATTCAAGTTGAAGTCGAAATTGTTAAATTGGTGACTAGTTGGGCAAAGTTCCCGAGATGACGTAGTGTATTGGAACTTTGAATAATTCATTTTCCAGTTTGGCCAGCTTGTAATTAGGGATAAGCTGTGGAATTTCTCTGATCGAAGTATCAGAAATGAGGGACTGCCTCCCAGGCCAGGAAAACCCGAGGATGACACCGTGAGTTTCCCATTTCATAGGGACTGCCTCTTAGGCTAAGAAAACCTGAGGATGATGGCATGAGTTTCCTATTTCAGAGGGACTGCCTCTAGAAGCCAGGAAAACTTGAGGATGATGGCATGAGTTTCCCATTTCAGAGGGACTGCCTCTCGAGCTAAAAAAATGAGAGGATGACGGTGTAAGTTTCCCATTTCAAAGGGACTACCTTTCAGGCCAGGAAAACCCGAGGATGACGATGTGAGTTTCTCATTTCAGAGGGACTGCTTCTCGGGTTAGGAAAACCCGAGGATGACAGCATGAGTTCCCTGTTAGTGATGAGTCGGGCTTGATAGAGTTCCTAAAGATCATGACTGCAGAAATGACTGTTCGGGTTTGAATCCCTGAAGTCCATAGTTGGTGAGCAGTGCACCGGGCCAAGAAAACTCGAGGACCACAAACATGTTTCAAAGTTGAAGAATTCACCTCTCGAGTGAAACTCGAGAATCAGGTATGTCATTTGTTATTTATGTTATTTTGTTGTGCATGTTATTTTGTCAAAAAAATTTGAATGCATGAATGTTGTTTTTTTTAAAAAATCAAGGGGGCAAACTGTGGATACTTGGTTCGGTCGGCCCGCGATAGGGGATGAATTATGGTTATTCAGTTTGATTGGCCCGCAATGGAAGCTTATTGATGAAAGCTTGAAGTTTAAATGCAAGAGAAGTCTGAAAATCCATCTTGAATAAGGCCTAAAACCATTTCAGAACCCAGAACTAAGCCCAAACCCAAAGCCACATCCAAGCCTAGCCCGAGGACCGAAGAGGCAACGCAGAAGGTGATCGCTTGCTAGACAGGAAGGTCAACAGGCGATCGCCTCCTTGTAGAGGCGATTGCCTCTTTGACTACCCACTTGCTGTTGTATTAAATGCAACATGGCAATTACAGTAAAAGGGTGGCCCCACTTGACCTTGCTCTTCATCAATTACCTGGGAAAGGAGTGTTTTTGAGAAAAAAGAGAGAGGCTAGGGGAACGAGTGATGATGGGAAAGGGAGTAGGGTGGTGGGTGGTGTTTTGGGAGCTTAAAAAGAAGAAGGAGGGAAGAAGAAAAAATGAGGGAAATTTTCAGAGGGAGTTAGCAAGGAAGAGAGCTGAAAAAAGACAAAGAAGAAAAAGAGGAGAAAGGCTCTTAAAGAAGGAGGTGCTTTGGGCTAGGAAAAGATTTGTTCTTGAAAAAGAAGTAGGAACTCTTGCATTTGAAGGAAGCTTTAATCCACAATTAGCTTTTGAGGGCCAAGTTAGGGGTATCAAGCTTGATTAAATCAGTGAGAACCTCCATTTTTAATCTTCAAGTTATCGATTTATACATAATTACTTTTCTCTTCACTTATTATTCTCTTGATTATTAATTATTTTATGTTTCGCATTATATTGATAGCATGATGATCTAAGAATACTTAGAAATTGTATAGGATCTTAGCTACTTGCTGGTGATTTTCTTGCTTTACGTAGAAGTTAAGCAAATGTGATAGTGCAGTAAAATTTGGCTGAGAGCCGATCACCTTTTGGTCAAGAGGCGATTGCCTTTCTTCAAGTGGCGATCGCCACTCTGGTAGGGTGATGCAGCCCTGCCTTAAGCATTCTTTTATGATTTTCGCCTAATTTTCCTAAATATCCATGTTCTCTATACTTCCAATACTCTATGCATGATTATATTCTATTTCGGTTAGATTAATGTTTAGACATCTGTTTATTTCTATTTTTATTTAACTTGATCTATGAACTAACTTTATGACTTATTTAGTGGAATCCCTTTTTTGTATTTTGGGAGATTGATTTTGTTTATTGCAGGAATCTGGACCAATTCTCCATTTATAGGAGATCAATCCCCTTAATTAGTTCTTGAGAGGTTTTGTGAAAGTTTATTTTCAGTATATGTCTGGTTTATTTTTTGCATATTATCTGTATATTAGGGTTTATTTTTGGTATTTGTTTGTTTATCTCTCTCCTATTTAAAATAAAGTATTGTAATCCTTAATACTTTCCCCATTTATTTGGAATGAAAGGTTGTAAATTATTATTTTCGATGATTGTTGAGACTTAAATGCATGAAATGAGATTAATGTGCAAACTTGGATATTAATGTAAAAGTTGACAATTGATTGAAAACAATTATAATTTGCATGTTAATAAAGAAACAATTGAATAATTAAAGGTAATAAAATACAAAACACAAACGAAGGTCAACTGAAAGGTTGGGTAGGCATTCAAATGTCCATACCCAGTTTCTGAACCCATTCTCTGATGACGGCTTCTAGAACCTCCTTGGAATTCAATTGCCATATAAGTGTGTCCCGACTTTTATTCGGGTGGTGATTCCATCTCCATTTAGGCTTAAGATCGATTTCGTATTTTCTAGTGGGCCTTGAGTCCACACAGTACCGTGGTCGCTAACACTTGGGTGCACACTAAAACCCGCCAACTACAATTTGTTGTGTTTTGTCACCAAGCACGAAAATAATTGGGACCTATATGACTATTGCACCAAATGCTAAGAAAAAAACATACACTCTATGGTATTCAAAAGGCAAAATTCATCTTAGAACCTCTAAATTTATTTACTTTTTAATTTTAGACCACTAAAATTTTATTTTTTATATTTATATCCTCAAACTTCGCGAGTTTATAGTCTCTCCATTTGTATAGATGCAATAATTGCCCTGTGGGAAGAGCCTATACTATTATAAAAAAAAACAGCTCATACAGTATAAAAACACATTTTCTTTTCCCCTACACTCTCCCGAGAAAATCAATGTCCATCCGTCACCTTGCAAAACGGAAAACTGTACGAAATGTGGGGATCTGCTCGAGAGATCAGGATCAGAGACGGCGATGTCATGGCTGGAGTCGAGCATGAAAGAGGAGCTTTGCATGGAGATCGATCCTCCTTTTAAAGAAAACGCTGCTACTGCTGAGGATTGGCGTAAGGCTCTCAACAAGGTAGTCCCTCCTGTCGTTGTCTTGCGTACAACTGCTCGTCGCGCTTTCGATACTTAGACTGCCGGCGCTAGTTACGCCACCGGTTTTGCCGAGGGATTATTCTCACTAATCGCCACGTCGTCAAGCCTGGTACTTTTAATTGATGCAAATTGCATACGTAAGTTTTTTTATTTGAAGTGGAAAACTTAAACATTTTTTTTATTTGAATTTTTGGTTTTGTAGGACCTGTAGTTGCAGAGGCAATGTTTCTGAATCTTGAAGAAATCCCTGTGTATCGTGATCCGGTAAGTGTAAATTTTATTTTGTTCTTATTGTCGCTGTTACTGTCACTGTTTCACTAACCATGCACGTGGAATCATGGAAGTATAGTTATGGTAAGTGGACTAATCTAGCACACTAAAGGAGGGGGATAACACTAGATGTACATTTGCATGAATGACTTTTTTTTTCCTTAATCCATTTTTGTCTTCGAAAGAAAATTAATTATTTGTAAGTAAACTGCTTGCATCAGGGTTGTAGAATCTGCACAAAGTGTTGCTAGAGCAGGTCTCAGAAAGTTAAGAAAGAAACGAAGGGGCGAAACTAAAATTTAAAAATGAAAAACATTTTTATATCCCAAAATGAGCATGTGGAAATTAAATGTTGAAGAGATATCTAGCTATGTAAAATAAGGCGGTAGAAGTCCCTTGATTTATATTGTCTAGTTTTCACATGTGGCTCTTCCAAAGGCTGTATTATTCTTTTACAGCCAAACACCCTGTGCAATGCCAATAGTATTACCCTGAAGTCTGAACCAACATTAGGTATCTTTTCGATCACCAGATTGATCCAAATAAGACAACATTGCCGCAGCAATCGTCTTTGTCATAAAAGAAGAAACTGAACAAAGGTAGTAGCACAACTAAATTGGTCATGCAATAAGAGGTATCCACTGTCTATGCTGTTTGAATGCATTGACTAGTTGCTGTCCATGCAGCACTTTTGTTCTTAGAAGCTGTATGTGGATTTACGTACGAAAGACCCTTCTAGGCTAGGTGCAAATTTTACCTAAAAGAAGACAGGGGCACCTTTTCTTTTGTGGAAGTATGGAGCAAAATCAATTTTTTAACACATAAAGATGGCCAAATGCATGATCCTTTTAGAACCCATGTACCCATGTACGATAGCATAACCTGATTCTAATCACCAGTTCATAACTTTGTTACCAATAGATCTGCAATCATCACTTTCACATGTAATAGCATGTAAGTGTGAAGATGAATTGAAACTGTAGGCAGACTTGAAAGTATTCATTGCTTGGAGTAAGATGCACTTATTTCGCAAGCTTGTGTATGGAAAACCTTATGGCCTACATATCAAAAAAGAGAAAACAATGAAAGGAAAAAGTGCTATGGATTTGCATATTTTTGGTGTTACGGATTTGCAATATTTGGGACATTCCTTGTAACTGGAGTAAGAGTAGTGAGGCAGTAAAACAAAACTGGACTCATGTTTATATGTGTTGGCTGTTTAATTAATGCACATGCTCTGTAATGGCTTATGGTTTGGTTTTCATCTTCTTTTTTCCTAGGTACATGACTTTGGCTTCTTTCGCTATGACACTAGTGCAATTCAATTTCTGAGTTATGAGGAGATTCCCCTAGCTCCTGAGGCTGCTTGTGTTGGACTTGCAATCAGGGTTGTTGGTAATGACAGTGGTGGGAAGGTATCTGCTTACATTATTATTTTTTTTTCTATTCTTATGATGCTTTGTTAGACATGCAAAGGGTTGTGTCATGTGTATTTTTCCAACTAGGGCGGTTCAAGAATTTAATTAGTTTTTCTAATTAAAAACTGTCACTTTTTTTTAATGTTTTGTGGTGGTTCCAATTGTTAATGTTAGTTCTCTAAAATTTTCTGTGAAGCTTCTTTTCTTGTGGGGGTTAAAATTTAATGTGACATTAGCAGTGTTGGCTTTTGAGTAATGTTGTTTCTGTGTGTATTGAAGTGGTGCTCAAAATAATATTCTGTTTCCACAATGTGTTTATTTGGAAATATGCTTATGGCTTGATGCATGAACCTGTTAGAGATTTGGAAAATTTACCAAGAAGCTGTTCTAAATAAATGGTCTCTTATTTTGATTTCAGAAAAAAATTAGGGTAACTTATAGCCTGATCTGATATATTGTGGATTCATACCACGTAGAATATGCTCAATTGCATCCTTTGTTTCTGTCTGGTTCATACTATTTCCTAGAACTTTCGGACTGTTCATTGTGGCACAAATAATTTAGGCATAACCAGTCCAATAATAAATTAAAAGCCTCATTTCTTCTAGAGATTTGTCCAAAATACAAGAAATGGAAAAATTTGAGCATCATGCACCAAAAGACTTACCTGGATATGAGAAAGCCTTGTCAGTTGTAAGGTATGCTTTGCATCAGAATGTCTGCGAGGCTAACACATAATAGAAGCCTGGGCAGAGAGATTGATCCATTATTCTTCCAGTGTGCATTTCTTATCATAATCACCAAATTGAGATACTAATTGGTGCTGGCTTTTTTGAAATTTGCAACAGGTAGCGATTTTTTAATCAGCATGTAATTTAAGATAATGAAGTTAGCTCTAACGACATGGATAGCTTGCAATTATTTTAATTTGTTATTGTGTTATATCTTATGAAACATTGCCTTTTGGTGGATTCAATTTGATTTCTTTTGTCATGTGACACAAATGACAGTTATAGTTCTTCTTACATTGCCACTGTACATATTCATCTTTACGTCCTCATATGGCCATGCCCATTTCCTCATGGAATCCATGAAGAACCTTTCTCTACATCTTGTAAAATCTTTTATTTTGCTGCATATATTTCTTCTTCTCCTCTATCTTATTCATATTTTTTTGAGTTTTCCCTTATTTTTGGGTGAAGGATCTCTATTGTCATCTTTCCTAGGTGATGCCAAAACTAAATAAGAGGTGGTAATAAATAAAGATGTTTACTAATACCGTGGAAAATCTACCATTCACGTGCTTCTTTTGGTTACTTGTCTTTTATTATGTTTCTTTATGCCCTTAAATTTGTTGGAATCCAGCTTGCTTCTTTGGATTTATTTTTTCTATTTTATATCTTCTGTCAATTTTATTATGGACATGCAAGTTTCCATCTTGGCTGGTACTCCTGCTCGTTTGGATAGAGATGCACCTCATTATAAAAAGTACGTGTTACATTCACTAATGTTGTTATTGGAGTGCCCCCATTCCTTGTAGGTGTAAATATGGAACAAGAAAATAATGAAAAAGCTCTAAACTTCTAATGCCTTTACTTCCATCCATCAATGATATTGGCACACATGGGATGTTAGTGGCTCTCTTTTCATTCTTTTTACATTTTTGGACTGTGAAGTGGTCATTCATATTGGATTTTTTAAAATGGTTTTTAAAGGTTGATATTGATGAGTTTAACAGCATGTTCATAATCTACAGGGCACATGTTTGATTTGAAATATGATAGGGGATCATTTATATGATGTATGGGGTGAATGCCAAAAAAATATTTTGACAATATGAATTAATTGAGTGAATCCTATTCTTACTCTATTTTGGTTTCAAATGAGTGAATATTGTATTTTTTTTAAATCATTTTATGTACTACAGACTACACTAGAGCCAACAAAAACAGAGTATATTGCATTTAATTTTTCAGGATGGAATGGACAAAGTTTGGTTATTCTGGATATTGTGGATGTCCAAAACTCTTGTTTCAGTCGCCTAGGCCTTACTAACAAAAAATTTCAGGACTGGGTCAAAACATGCTGCATATGATGGAGAAAAGGACATGGGTTTTTCATGTCTTAAAATATTAAGTAAATTGGTCATGCAATAAGAGGTATCCACTGTCTATGCTGTTTGAATGCATTGACTAGTTGCTGTCCATGCAACACTTTTGTTCTTAAAAGCTGTCTGTGGATTTATGTATGAAAGACCCTTCTAGGCTAGGTGCAAATTTTACCTAAGAGAAGACAGGGATACCTTTTCTTTTGTGGAAGTATGGAGCAAAATCAATTTTTTAACACATAAAGAAGGCCATATACATGATTCTTTTAGAACCCATGTACCCATGTACAATAGCATAACCTGTTTCTAATCACCAGTTCATAACTTTGTTACCAGTAGATCTGCAATCATCACTTTCACATACAATAGCATGTAAGTGTGAAGATGAATTGAAACTGTAGGCAGACTTGAAAGTATTCATTGCTTTGAGTAAGATGCACTTATTTCGCACGCTTGTGTATGGAAAACCTTATGGCTTACATATCAAAGAAGAGAAAACAATGACAGGAAAATATGCTATGGATTTGCATTTTCTTGGTGTTATGGATTTGTAATTTTTGGGACATTCCTTGTAACTGGAGTAAGAGTAGTGGGGCAGTAAAACGAAACTGGACTCATGTTTATATGTGCTGGCTGTTTGATTAATGTGCATATTCTGTAATGGCTTGTGGTTTCGTCTTAATATTTAATCATCTCCTTTTTCCTAGGTACATGATTTTGGCTTCTTTCGCTATGACCCTGGTGCAATTCAATTTCTGAGTTATGAGGAGATTCCTCTAGCTCCTGAGGCTGCTTGTGTTGGACTTGAAATCAGGGTTGTTGGTAATGACAGTGGTGAGAAGGTATCAGCTTACATTAAGTTTTTTTCTGTTCTTATGATGCTTTGTCGCTGGCTGAGTGGTGGTACAACACTAGTTACCATACAAGCTTGAAGATGTCCCCATTCCAAGCATTGTATGGTACTGCTCCTAATCAGTTGCCATTGATGCCGAATTTTGATACTTCCGTGGAAGGTGTTGAAGAGTTTTTACAATGTAGGCAACAAATGGTTCAGCTTTTAAAAGATCAGTTGTTATTAGCACAAAACAAGCAAAAACAAATTGCAGATGGAAAGCGGTCTGAGAGGGAATTTAAAGGAGATTTAGTTTATCTGAAACTCCAGCCTTGCAAACAGGTGCTGGCAAAGGTTGATCCTGTGGCATATAAACTAGAGTTACCTGTAGATTCTCTTATACACCCCGTTGTCATATATCGCTACTCAAGAAGTACATTGGATCAAATGTAATGGCTTCAACAACACTTCCTAAGCTGCATAACTCTGGTGAATTCAAAATAGCTCCAGTTGCCATTTTGTAGGAGAGGGAAATTACAAGGAAAAAGCAAAGAATTGTGCAAGTCAAAGTTCACTGGGCTAATATGATGGAGGAAGAAGCTATATGGGAGGATTTATCATTTTTGAAGTCTCAATTTCCTGAATTCTTCCTTGAGGACAAGGAAAATCTTGAAGGGATGGGTAATGTCAGGAACCAACATGGATAAGGAAGCTTAGAGGTGGAAAATGGAGCAACACCAGCTAATGAACGCCCAGAAATGAACATTCTCTGTATTGATGAGAATCCAAAAATTATGGAGATCGAAATGCAAAATCAGGCCCAGGCATGATCGCATGAGTATGTAGCTCCTGGTTGTTGACCGCAGCGTGATTCAAGATGTGGCAAGGGAATCTTTTGGTTATTGCAGAAAATGATAAGAATAAAAGTTGTTATTTGTTTGCCAGATATTACAGCTGTATTTGTCTTTTTGCGTTAGGTGTGAGAAGTTGTTATTGCATTAACGGCATTCTTGGCTATATATGTGGTCAATGAGCCTATGGAAATATTATGATCAGTATTAATGAAATCAATATCTATGTTTCTCTCATATACTCTTACTTTCCTGCTCTTTTCTTAATTATTCTGATTTCTTCCTCTCTTTCTTTGCTGTTTTTCTTCTTTTCATTGTATTCTCTTGGTTACTATTATCAATTTGTGATCACCAACACTGTCCATGAGCTTGGATCCTGGCAGAAGGAAATTTAAAAAAAATATATTTTCTGAATATTATTCGTATATGATACAATTAAAACAATTTATTATCTGAATATTATAAATATATAAAACTCAAAATAATATTTCAAATTAAAATCAGTATCTCAAACTCATAAATACAATATACTATTTGAATATTATATGTCTGTGAAACTTCAAAATCGTATTTGATACTAAAAATAGTATATTATCTGAATATTATTCAAATATTTTCCTCCGACAAAAAGTATATTTTCTGAATATTATTCATATCTGAAATTCAAAACAGTATCTGAAAATTAAAAATAGTATCTCAAACTCATAAATACAGTATATTATCTGAATATTATATGTATGTAAAACTTCAAAATCGTATCCGATACTAAAAAAATATATTATCTATTATTCAAATATTTTTCTCCAACAAAAAGTATATTGTATGAATGTTATTCGTATCTGAAACTCAAAATAGTATTGGAAACTCAAAATAGTATCTAAAAATTAAAAACGGTACTCAAACTCATACATACAGTATACTATCTGAATATTATATGTATGTGAAACTTCCAAGTCGTATTCAATACTAAAACCAGTATATTATCTAAATATTATTCAAATATTTTCCTCCATCCAAAAATATATTTTCTGAATATTATTCGTATTTGAAACTCAAAACAATATCTAAATATGATAATTTGAGTAAGTATATATTGTTAAAAAAATTATCAAATAAATAGTTGGCCTTGAGTAATAAATTTCAAATATAATTGTATTCAATTAATTAAAATAAAAAATAAATAAAAATAATTGATATATGCATATCAATTAATTTTAAATCCAAGTGCTCGTCTTTTTTCAAATGTATGAAACTTTTCATTTATTTTTATTTTATTATTTGTATATTTTAGTTTATTTTCCATGTATAAAATGAATAAAATAATATCAGCCTAATATATATATAAATATACAAATGTATATTTTAAAATATTTTTCTAGGATATCTGAAACTTTAATTATTTATTAAAAGTAATGAGTTATATAAATTAAATATGTTAACTATAATATCTGAAATAGAGTACACTGCCTATATATATATATATATTAATACCAAAAACTAAAACTAAAATAAAAAAACTAAGAATAAAAAATAAATAATAACTGAATATGGAAAAAATTGAAAAAAATAAGAACAACAAAAAATAAGAAAAAATAAAGGTCATTAAAAAGAGAGAAAATTTAAAAAATAAATATAAATA
>CATIWM010072145.1:0-20736 GCA_949671775.1 Mallotus repandus
AATTATTTTTCCAGATAGAGAAGCTTGAAGTGTGACTATTTTGAAGCATATAGCATGGTAGTTAAAGCATGGAGCATAGGTTGTCGGCCGAATCCAGACTCTCTCTCTCTCCTTGTAGCATACATATGCCCATTAGTTAATCTAAAATATTTGTATGCGTGTACGGATAAGTATAAATGTGTGTATAATAATTACATGTGACTAAAGGATGATTAATAATGAATATGAGATATCACGATGTGTATTAATACTAAGTGTGTAGGGTGTTACAACATTAGTAGTATTTGATTGAAAAGTTAGATATCATCAATGTAAATAATCCATATAACTCAATTTCACTTAACGAAATTATAAACAAAATCTAGTATGATGCACATGCATTTAAGAGTATCCTTAAGTTTCAAAATTAATCGATAGCAATTTCAAAAATTTAAATAATCTCATAGGTAGAATTCATAATTTTTGGTGTTTCAGACCAATATATGAAAATATATACATTCTCTTCTTTTATTAATACTAAAAACTAACAATCGTGATCAATATAAAAAATGAACTAACGATACAACACTAGTGTTATGTATTTTGTTTTTATAATTTGTACGTTTTTTATCAATAAAGATGTCATATGATCTAAATATTAGTAAACTGTACAATAGGGTGTAGTCTTCCTTTTTAAATTAAGTGAAAATAAATTTTATAAATTAATAACCTCAAAATACCCTTAAAGTATATTTGAATGCAAATATTTAATTTGAAATCTTGGATTTCAAATATTAAATTTCAAATATAAGTATTTCAAATTATATATAATTATATGATCTTAGATAATCAAATTGGTCCATTTTCTTTCTTATTAAAATTACGTGCAAATAAAAAAAAATCACATCAATAACAACTGAATGTAATTAAGGTGGAACTACTAATAAAAGTCATTCACACTTTAGCGATTAGCTGATAATAACTCATCAGTTGTCTTATTACAACTTACATAATTCATAAATGAAAAATAATGATACAATTAATTAAAATAGATGGAGACACTCAAACTGAAATGTAAATGATAGTACTCAGACAGCAAACTTGTACTGCACATAATTGTCCGGCTAGCCATATATGTAGAAACTAAATTCCAAGCAATTCATAGGCAGACTTCAGGTTCCTTGTCCATTTATGTCTTCCATGCTGCCATTGAGTGTTAACCCAAAGTGGGTGTGAGGGAGATGCGCCCACTGCATGCATACATAAGAAATATATCTAATTAATAATTTTTATAATAGTTATTAAGAAATAAGTAAATATGGTATATAATTAACTAGAAAAACATTAGCCAGTGAGTAAGTAGTCAAGTGGTAACTTCTTTCTAAAAGCATCTTGAGATGCAGGATTTCGTCGATTTGAAAGGAAAGGGTTGTCCTCTATTATACAGTCTATCAATGCTAAAGTCATATTACATTCCAATTTACCGAAAAACTAGAATAACATTCAATAAAAGTGTACATGTGCGGACATATACATATAAAAACTACAATGACATTTAAACTGAAAAATATATTATTTATTGCTAAAATATACTATATTAATAATAATATTTACCTACTGTAGTAAGTAAAATACTTACTTTTATCTTTATCCCATTTCAATAAATGTCTAAAAATCATATATGTACTATATGTTTTTTTTGTAACTAACCATATTCTATTTTTTGGAATAGGGACATAGAGTTGGTTGAAAGATTAAACAAGATCAGATTGTTCATCAATTCATTCTATTAGATATTACTAAGAATAAGAATTTCTAGCTAGATTTAAACATGGCTTTGCTAGAAATTCTTTTCATAATAATAAAAACAACAACAATAACAATAACAATAACAATAATATTAATAATAATTTTTTAATAGTTTATAAGCTACTGTGTCATTCGTGCATCAGAATTAGTAGTATGAGAAAAATGTTGACTGGCTATAAGACTGCTAACTCGGTTGGGATCGATGAGTGACCGTGACCAACAATGGCTGCATAAAGTAATAATATATTAATAATGAAAATTTATATGTTTGTCCCACTTACATTTTTGGCTGCAGCACTAAAAGCTTCCCTATGGCTAATCTTGGGATTGTTCATCTTTATCCTTCGGATCTCCTCCCTATAAAAACAAAGAGTATAAGAGCACACATGTATCCCACTTGCATTTTTGTAGAGATATATGAAGAAAATTCAGCTCCATGCATGAAATGGAAATTCATGAATATATATATACTCACTTGATAAATCTATTGTATGCTGAAGGAGCACGTTGTTTTTTTCCCATGGCTGCTTGTGTATATGTATATTCATTTCAATTGAAATGAGGTTAGCTTCTTCCTTTTTATGCACTATTTAAAGATCACATAACATAAATTTAAAGAATCATTTTATTGTTATGAATTAAAATACATGGAATTGTATTATTCTAGAAAATGCAACTCCAAATTTTTCCTATCAAAATTTTCTTTGCATGTGAGGTCTTGGCCTAATAGTCAAGTCTCCAAAAAATATTGTGGGTGATCAGTGATCGAGTTCCCACTTCCCCTCTTCTCTGACTTTCCATGTATAATGTTCAAAACAAAAAATCAAAAAAAATTCTCCCCATCTCATTCCATTACATAAAACAATTTTTATTCTTGCTGGTATTATGGATGTGCAGTAATTTGCAGGAAACAATGGATCAACAGATTACATATGTCTTATAACATACAAAATTTGGGAGTTTGTAGCTTGACATCTATAAAACGAAACTAATCCAGTTGAGTACTTCATTACTAGTTCGAATTTGAGACCTCACAGCCCTGTAAACAACCAACTTCTTAAGCATATAAAGCACAAGTTCTTGCATTGGCACGTCATACATTTAGATGATCATCTACTCATTGGCATATTATGAACTAAAGTTTCATATATAGTAATATTTATGTATATATGCCAAGAGACATGAAACAAGATGTAGGAATCCAAAGAGAAGGAGAGAGATATTTACCATTGACTGAAAGTGTTTTGGATTGATCATTCTCTGAAGAGTGTGATACAGAAACTTTATTGCACTTGGAAGACCGAGAAACCTGATCACTTAAATCTTGATAAAATAAGCTTTGCTTCTGCAAAAACATTTACCAATGCTCCAATGAACAAAAGACATCATCAAAGAGAAAGGGAAAAAAAACAGTAAAAGCATTATATTAAAGTTTTGTATAAAATCGATATCAAAAAATGCTGATAACAGTTAAGTAATTATATATCAAACGACTCCAAGAAGATGCATAATTAAACACATAAGAATAATTTAAAAAACACGACTACACTCAAGATCAAACTGTGAGTTATTAATGATCTTCTTACATGAACATCTTGCAGATGATGATTTGTAGTATTCTGTAGCAAAGAGCCTATGTTCAAAGACAACAAATTAGAACAATGCCCACACTTCACAGTTACAGCATTCAGCATGATGTTGCAAGGAACATTCACCTGCAAAAAAACAAGAAACAAGAAAATGTACTTATCTTCAGCAGACACTTAGTTACATTAGTAAACAAATGAAGATTTTAATTAATAACTCACTTCAGTCCCTCTCTTTTCTCTAGAGAAAAAATTTTCCTCCATTTTTTTTCTCTTACAAAAAGATATTTTCTTATTATAATAAGCCTTACATATATATACACACACACAATAATGACAAAAGTTAAGGAAAAAAATAAAATGTACTTTGACGAGATTAGAAATTCCACTAATATTTCAGTGCGCCTGAGAGTCCTGACACAGTGAAACTGTAAAAAGAAGTGGGAGAGGAAAAGAGATAGAGAGGAAAACGACATGACCGGAACAGAAGGCAGCAAGCAATAAGGGGCAAGGCTCTGAGTTATGGAGACATGGCCATGAATTTCGAGAGATCAGACATAAAGAAAGATGTTAAAAGAGATAAATCCATATAAAGATTTGCCCTTTGTTTCAGTCTGCATCATGAAATCTATGTCACTGATTTTCTTTTCTTGAAAAGTAAAATAAAGTGATATATATTGACAACACTTGATGCATAGATGAAGACTCTTGATAAAAGATATGCTTATCAATTTTGTTATAAAACTTTGTTGAGAAAAGAGAAAAAAAAAAATTAACTTGCTCATGTCATGAATTAGTTTGCGGATGAACTTTTCTTCAAAAGAAGAACATCTATGTATAGAGAGAGCCAGAAACTGAAAATTGTAAGAAATGTTTACACTTTACTTAGAAATGAAAAAACACCCACCAGCAAATAAGGATTGAAACTCATTAAATTGTTCAAAAACATAAACTGTTTGCTTTTTTTGGGGGGTGTTCCTGTGAGTTGTGGCTTTCCTAGAGTAGGAAACTCAAGGGTCTTACTTTAGGGCTTGTTTTAGGGCAGCATCAGTTGATCTTTTAAGGATTTAGTGACCAATCAAAAGAGAGGGAGAAGAAGAATTATTTGCTTATTAGAAACTAAAACATAGATGCAAGGGCTATCTTGAAATGCAAGATCTGTAACAGCTTGTACAAGAAAAACCCTAGCTAGGTTTTGTCAGACACAATAATGGTTTCTTGATCAATCATGTGTATGTCGTAGCTACACAGACAAATATCATCAAACAGACAGAAATATACAGATATAAGGATTTATATTTCACGAAATCAATATGTGCAGTTCTGCTTCTTGGATCTAGATACTATACATCAGTCTATGCCAATTAAAGACTAAATCTAAATTCTAGTTTTTAAAAAAAAGAAAAAGATATTGGTTGGTCTATGTGTATGTAAAGAATCAAAGAAATAGCCTCCCTAATCTTCATCAGTAGGTTTTGAGATACACATGTGCACATCAGCATAAACTGATAATCGGTTTGTGAGTAATACAACAGATTTAATCTTTTTAGCAACTGAAAAAAACCCATCAACCAATAAGCTAGAACTAAAATGGATCAGGTAAGCTAAGGCTATAAGGCTAATGAGTAGAGTGTAGCAAAGAATGTATAATATATGTATAGATATATATATAAATATATGTACATATATATACCGCTAAATTTGTGTTGCAGAAGCTGCAGTGAACATAACAGACACTTTCAGAAGCAATATGATTGTTCAGAGACATGGTCTTATAGCTAGAGCTGACCAGGATCTCAAATCAACAGATGGGAAAGAGAGAAAGAGAATCTTGTTGAGAAGAAAAGTAAGTGACAGTTTGATGATGAATTGATCAAGGGTCTTAGTTCTTGTATGTAAAAGATAAATAAATAAAATGAAGTTGATAAGTACTTTGGTTTATAAACAAACAAAAGTACTTTTTAGTTTCTTTCTTTTTAGTCATTTTGTTTGTTGGCATATATGAAATAAAAAAAAAACTATAATTTAATTAATTAAAGAAGTTAAAGTTTCCGTATTAGTGGCTTAGTGGGCAAGTGTTATGGGGACACTTTGATCTATCAGGATCGAACTCTATTATTCTCTTCTTTGTAATATGATTTTAAAAATTTAATTACAGTAATTAAAGAATGCATGTGAAAAATAATAAAAATGGACGATTTTAATTTGTATAGCTAGACAATTAATAGAAGTACTGCAGCAGATATGTATATATAAAAATGGGGGGCCATGTACTGTGCTGTATGATTAATGGAATGAGTGGTGAGAAACTTCAACCTATACAACAAGGTAAGTGGGGTTTCATCTGAGAGAGATAGGAGAGGAGGGGAGAGGCAGGAATTATCAACATCATCATCATCATCTTCAAAATAAAGTTTTTTTTTTTAAAAAAAAAAATTGAACAATTGAATAGTTAGACTATAATAAGAAGAAGAAAATTAAAGATATAAATAGGTTTTCCTGACTCTTGGAGTCTACCTTAAGGAAAAGGTCAATTTACATGTTAATGTTTTGTCACAAAGGCTTATATTTGTATATATTGGTTTAAAAATAAATTTATTGTCATTCAGTAGAATTATTTGGCTCCTCCAAGGCAGTTTAATTTTAAAAAAAAAAACATAAAAACATTGCTGAAATTATTTTTTAGATCAAATAATTCATGTTTTAGATTTCAGTGGACAAAATTAGCTATAGCTAGTTATTTTATTACAACAATATAATTTTAAAATTTTTTAACTAAAATTATACATGTAAATTAAAAACCTTAAATAAATTATAAAATATAAAATATATAAAAATACAACCCAACCCTTAGCCAATTAGTGTACCATTTAGTTAAATCCTTACATATATATTATATAAAATTTATATAACAAAAAAGCTAATTTTTATTTTTTTCAGCAAATTCAGTAGAGCTAATTTTTATAGCTAGCCAATTGTATACATTTATTTGAAAATCCTATTCTAAATTAGTTAAATAAAATATAAATAAATAAGTTTGCCTTAATATGAACTTGATCATCCTTATATAAATTAAGTAAAGATATCTTTAAATTAACCTATAGGCACTCCATTCTAAGACCTTCTATTAACAAGGGTTTATTTGGTTCAAATAAATTTCATAAAATTTTGTAGAATTTATTTGCAAAATTCAAGTAATAAAATTTCATGGAATTCATTTGAAATTCCAAATAATGTGTGTTTGGTTTAAATGAATAAGTTGTAGAATTCATTTGCAATTCAATGTTTTTCAAATGTGAAATTTATTATAACTAGATAAAATTCTAATGAAATGATTGAAATTTGTAAATAAATTCCATAATTTTTAAAGCTATATTTTTAAAATGACTAAAATATCCTCGTTATTTTTATTTTTAAAAAAAAAACTTAGCTCACCGAATTCCAAATCATACTCCCATACTAACATTCAAACTGCTCATGTCCATGAAGTAGTTTTGGAAGTACACTGTAGATAGGGTAAACCCAAACTTTATATCATAATCGGCTAAAGTGGCAAATCGCCCCCTGAATTATTTTCCAAGGTGCAATTAACTTCAAATCCGACTTATTTGGCTATTACACCCATAAAGATTCTAATTTTGACAATTTTACTCAAATTTGAGAGAGTGAATTACACATCCTTCCTATAGCAAGTTGAGTATATTAAATACTAATAAAAATTTTATCTTTCTTATTCCTTTCAATTTTAACATCTTTTTTCCTCTTAATAAAATAGATTTATTATGTTAATTTTAATAAAATACAATAATTGTTCATTTTTTAACAAAACCATTATCACCTTAGGCTCCAAACACCGCCACCAGCACCCCAGCGCTCTAACGACTCCGCCATCATCAGCATCACCCAACAGCATCATTAATGCACAAAGCCATTACCACATAAAACCACTAACACAAATCCAAAATTCACCTCATTTTTTAACCTCTGCAATCACTGTCTAACACCGGCGCAGGCACCACTAACATAACCCACCAACACCATCTGCTCCTTTATATCCTTAATAATGGAGGAATGAAGAAGGACAATAAATTACTGCCAACATGACCCACTGAGATAAGAAACACAAAATCATCACTTAAAAGAATATAAAATAAATCCATAAAATTAAGATTGGGAAAGCTCCTAATCACCAACCAACCCAATCACCATCGTAGGCATCACCACCACCACCCAATCACCACTGTAGGCATCACCACCACCATCAACAGCCATTTGCCATCAAAATTAATACCATCACTTACACCATCGTCACTGCCACCAAATTTAACAACACCACCACCAACAAAAAATACATAAAATCAATAATAATATTATATGAAATTAACAACAATATCGACAATACAAAAAAATAAAATTACTAAATTAATAGTTGCAAAACCCTTATAATTCAACAATTATAAATAAATTTATCAATTAGTGATGAGTAAAGGCGGTGTTAATTGTATTTTGAGGCTAGTGTTAATTAAGAAAAAAAAAAAAAGAAAAAAGAAGTAGTAAGAGCATCATTGTTCATGGAGGTTGGTAGCAGCAGGGCTATTAAAGGTGGACCGAAGGAACTGCTAGTTGAGGCAAGCTGGTGTAGCTGGACTGAAGGCAGTGGTGGTTGAGGTAGGCGGTGACAATGTTGGAGGCAAAGGTTGTTAATGCATGGGCAAAGGCAAAGTGGGAGGCAATGTGTGGGAGACAAAAATAAAAGAATAAGAATTAGCAGTAAGAACAATTGAGATGAGTAAAGGGAGGCGACGACAATGGAGGAAGAAGGTAGCACTGGAGGCAACGGCAACATGGGAAGTGGCGTTAAAGTTAGAGCCATGGGAGATTATGAGGAAAGAGAAAAATTAGGTTTTATATTTTATTATTCAGTAATATTCTTTTGTAAATAAAAAAATTATTTATTCTTATCATTTAAGAGAGTGCAATGCACTTCTCAACTTTAATGAAAAATTGGGTTAAACTACCAAAGTTGGGATCTTTATGGGTGTAACAGCTAAAAAAGTCGAATTTGAGGTTAACTACCTTGAAAAATAGTTCAGGGGCCAATTTGCCACCTTAGCCTATCATATCATAATCATATTGTTATTTTACCAATGAGACCCAAGTTAATTAGTTTAATATGAGAAACTTGAGACTTTTGATCTATGGCAATATTAAATTTTTGGCTGATTTAGGTATGAGATTTATATTTATGGTGTTTCATACTCTTTAATTTGAATTTGAATACCCTTATTTTATTAAACACCAATAACTAATAGTTGTTATTCTTATAGAAGCAAGTTAATAATTAAGTGAGGATAAAGATTATTTTGGTGTTGTCAAAAGTTTAACAATTTAGTGTCTATACTTTTAAAACTTACAATTAATTATATATAAATATTTAAAAAGAAATTTAATAAATATTTAAAAAGAAGTTAAATATTAATTTGAATTAAAAAAAAAGAAGGTAAAAATATATTAAATTAAATAAATATAATTTTAAATTAAATATTAATTTGAATGTTAAATATCACACTTTTAATAATGTAATATGAAATTAAAAAAGAAGGTAAAAATATAATTTATTTAAAAGGTTATTTTTGACCAAAATTAAAAATTAACTTCAATTCTAAATTTATATCAAACACACAATATAACAAAATATGAAAAATGAAATGCATAAACTATTCATTTAAACCAAACACACTTCATTAGTAAAAATTCATATTCCTTGGTGGAATTGAACCAAATAAGGGTTAAGTGTGCTTGATTTAAATAAAAACTTTTAAAAATTTATTTTGAATTTTAACTTTTTAATTTTGTGAAATTATTTGAAATTAAATCAATTCTTATTAATGAAGTATATTTAGTTTAAATAAATTTAAAATTTATTTGGAAATAAAAAAAATTTAAAGATCTTTTGCTGTGAACTTGTGCTAAGGAATTGTTCGGGTACAGAATATGATACGGTCACTTTGGAAATATGCATTGAACGAAGAAGAGATTAGATATGTTCAAAAAAAAAAAAAAGAGATAAGATGACAAAAATTTACATTATCGATCAGAACAAAACATATCAAAAACACTAATCTATCATGAACACTGTTTTTTTACCCGACTTTGAAAAAGTAAAAATTATAATACGGTATAAAAGTTCCCACGAACACTAATTAAGAGCCCTTCGGAAAAGACAAAAAAATAAAGAAAGATAGAAAAATTTCAATATCACATTCATACGTAATAGTATAAAAAAAATGTACTATATTCAAGCCTTGAAAATTGAAGTTCCAAGGCAGCCAGAATAAAATCAGATTACAAAAATCCCTAATCCAAACCATATTAATCTGGGTCAACTGAGTATACCAAGGTTGTTAGTGAAACTTCATACATCTCCAGGATTAGGGAACTGGCCCCCCTTTTGATAAAAATTGGTGTAAAATCTAGCATCATACCATCTGAAACATATATACATGTAAAGATGAAAGTTAACTTCAAAAATTTTTGAACTAAACTATCCTTTTTCACCTGAACAAATTCCAAAACAATTGTATCGCAGCTCAAACCTCCTCCTGTTCTCTATGTGTTTTCTGTATTTTCAAATCTCTATGCAAAAGCTATCTGAAATCCAATGCCACGTCTTTATGTGCAATGCTGGGGTCACCCAGATGTCGAATTACAACTAGCAATTACACTAACAAGGTCAAGTAACTCTTTTGTAGAAGAGGACATAAGCTGCAGATGTATTGATCCTGTCTTCATGAACAGGAGAAACGTTGTTGTCATCAAACTCAAACCACCTACCATGGCCATACTGCATAGGAACAGGGCATTTGAGTCACTTGACAATTGGCAAATAATGGTAGTTTTCCAGAAG
The DNA here is from genome assembly GCA_949671775.1 of Mallotus repandus. Taxonomy (NCBI): domain Eukaryota; kingdom Viridiplantae; phylum Streptophyta; class Magnoliopsida; order Malpighiales; family Euphorbiaceae; genus Mallotus; species Mallotus repandus. The sequence goes on from CATIWM010072145.1 coordinate 10,282, forward strand.
TTCCACCACTTTACAGTGGCACAGTTAACGCATGGGAAAAACTAAAATTTGACGGCAAAGTATCTATCATTGTGCTTAAGATACGGATACAGATGTCTGCATGTGTGCTACAGATACCAGATACAGATATAAAGGAAAAGGAAAAGGGTGCATGTGTGCTACAGATACCAGATACAGATATAAAGGGAGTGGAGAGCACTTACATTGACAAATGCAGTATAGTGACCACATCCCATGCCTCCATAATGGTTAATTATTGCATATAGGTCATAAAGATAGGAACATTGCTCATCCTTGTGAGAAATGTAAGTTGAAAGATCAAAATCCTCCGCTGGGAAGTCAACATGCGTTTCCAGTTTGTTCTTGATAACTCGACTGTATGAAAACCTCTTTAAGTGAACAACCAATATTTCAGGTAATCTCCAAAGATCTAACTTTTTACTAGCTTGTCGATGCTTTTTGCAGGCAGGACAATACCTATAATTTAGACATAGTTAGATATTCAGTGCTAGTGAACGGAAATATAATCAATTTCATTTCCATTTGTGCACATGCACAATCATACAGATCCATAATATTGGCAAACGTGCAATCAAAAACAATATATACACATAAATAGCATTGATCTATAAAACACTCTCTTGTATGCATAGCAACTCTGGAAAACAAATATTTGCAGCCAAAATTCGATGTCAAGATTTGGAAACAGACTGACCACATGTCTTCTGGTCCCAATGGCTCTTCCTTCAGAAATGCTTCTAGACATCTATACAAAGAAACAGATTCTTGTGGCCTCCATGTATACAACTGTGGCTTAAAAACCTCTGGTAAGGAGCTCAAAATGCAGGTATCATACTTTTCAGTCATCTTTTCTGACCAAAGAACATTCACTTCAAGAGGTTTACTTGACAATGGCTCACCCATCGCCACATAATGACCATTTACACAGTATTGAAAATCAGTACCAAAATGTGCAACGTCATCTGCTACATCATCTGAGACTGTATCGCCATCTAAGATTTTAGGGCTAGGAACATCCTCCATTGCACAATCTTCATTAGTTGTAGTGTCTGAGTGATCATAATCATTCAATACATCATCATCAGCAGACACTAGAAATGGATTGAGCAGTTTCAGATACTGTTTATGCAGATCAAATCCATTACAAACATTAGACAATCTTGCTATAAAAGGAATGCCAAACAATTTCCCATTTTGCGCCCCATTCGCTGATTTGGAAAGCCTGAGCTCCAGAAGTAATATAAATCAGTAAATGAGCAGATGCAGAGTGACTAAAGGCAAACACTAAGGATCCAAATAAGCTTACTTGTCCGGAAGTTCATGCAGAAACACAACCAATGGGGAGGCCTCATCATCTTTGGGTATCCGATAAGCAACAAGTTTGTCGCCATCTCTGATCAAAGCTAATGAATCAGACGAATCCACCAGGCGACGAAAAATTTTATTCTTGTATATCTACATGACATTCAAAATTATCAGAGATCAAGCTATTAACACGCCAAACACATATGCCTATGCAAAATATACATCAACATGCACTGCCATACGAAATCCCATTTTGTCAATCTATGTCAACAATTAAAATGAGAGTAAGAATCCATATTTAACATGGTGCTAAATAAATAGCCCACAACTCAATTAAGCATCACTTGCATCTAGCAATTGGGACAGGCAATTAAGAAGCAGTTCATCTTTTTGTGATAGGCTAAGTAAATCTTTGTGGGATAATTGGTGCATTCAATTGAAAAGATGAATTCGCAAGGCACAAATCTGTAATTGTTTGTTTTCCTGATAACGATCAATACCAAGTCCATGACATGTTGACATGGTCCCAAGTCCACGCCATGATTGAACTTACTAGGTAAACATGCTCCAAATATGTCACTGAAATATCTAAGAGCACTGTAGCAGCATACCTCAACCACTACTAGGGTTTCATCATTTCTTAAGGAACATGCAGAGCTCAAGGCATCAAGAAGATCCTTTAACCGCCCACACATTGGCACAGTTACAGTGATAGGAGAAGGCAAGGCAGTTCCATCACTGCTCAACAGAGTTAAAGTCATTGTTCGCATTGTTGTTGAAGGTAATGGCAGTGACAGGTACATAAATGGATCAAAGGTAACGGACTTCTTCTTACACATGGGGCAAACCAGGGTTGAACGATACTGACCCTAACAACAACAAAAGAAACACAATCAGATCAGCAGAGAAAAGAACTGATGAAGTTCATTCATCCGCTAACTTCAATGTCAAAAAAAAGCAAATGAAAAACATTAAAGCACCTTATTTCAAATTACAAAAGCAATAAGAATTAGCAATAGTTTTCAGAATATACAACTCGAGGGCTCTTCTACATATGTTAGAACCACATATCCTAGTGAAAAGGAATGCTAAAATTTTGAAAATAGTTGATAAGTGCTGTTACCATAATTTTCTCAGTACTAAATAATCAAAACTGGTTCATCACGTAGAACTTTCACCCATAGAAAATAGACTTACTAGGTATAAATCAACTATAACAGATTCATTGCGAGCCAGATGATTCTGCCAATATTCATCAGCCACTTCATCGTCTGGACGGTCATCAGTTTCTTTAGCTTCTACGTATGGCTTGCGTTTCACACGATTCAAATCTTCATGAAGCCCATCCAACAAGAAGGCAAGAAATTCCTGAATTTGAGACACACCAGATGTTAAAAATGATAAATTCAAAAGGTGTTTCCAAATGAACAAAACTGATATTCTATCATTAGCAGAATATGAATAAGAAGTTAAAACTGCACTAGGTCAAACAGCTGTACTGACTTGAGAATCATGCTGGTTATAGCCACTGAATTGAGGAGCAAATTTAGCAAGTTTGAACTTGAACATTCTAGGAGCAACTGGAATTGTTCCTGGAGTCCAAAGCCTCCTTAGCAAGGCACCAAAAGCCAAAGCAAGTTCACCCTGGACAAAAGACACAGATTTATCAAGAAAAAGGACGGGCAGTATAAAGCATGCAGAAATTACTAAAGGATGATTAAGCTCATTGTAACGTACATTCTGCCCAAGTGGATTTTCACGATTTATTTCTTTTCTGTAATCTCCTAAGAAATAATCAACTAGCGTTGGAGTGTGGGCCAAGCACTGAATTGCACTATTCATGAAGCATGTGTTCCCAAGGTTCCGTAATCCCTTCAAACCCAAGAAACCAGCTCTTCTATAGCCACAACCAGAAAGTGATGAGTTCATTGGCATTGAACTAAAGCTCATAAAATCATTGCTTCCATTCATCCTAACCAAACCAGTGCTGAAGGAACTATCTTTCAAGCTATTTTCTTCCATCTCATCTATCTTCTCTTCTCTACCTCTAATCAATTCTGAAAATCCATGGACTTGCAATTCAAGGAGAATCTGAAGAAAAAAAAAACACATAAATAAGATGCACCGCATTTGCAACACATGTAAGTTGTTAATAACTTTGTTTCATAAAGTTTCAGTCGCTATCACCTTCTTTGATCAAAGTTAAGGCACAAAAAGACAACATCACAAATAAAACTTGAAATTGAACAAAGAAAAAACTAGCAATCATAAATCATTCACCTCTCCAGCAGATTGTCCCAGATAACTGTTCTGCACGCCAATATTAACCTTCATGAAGAGCTGGGCTGTTTGCCTTGAGAAGTCCCAAATCAACTATACAATGAATAATTGAATGCTAAAATACTTTTTCCCAAACACACAAAAAAAAAATTCATTAAATATTATGTAACCTCAACAAACTAACCAGCTCAGTCTTGAGATGAAAAATATTGCACGCTTTCTTGTAAAAAGCAACCTCATTGTCCTGAAAAATTGCATTATATTTACAAATACATTAAAATTAGACATGATATATAAGAGTAAGTTCTTAGATGCACATTCAGTATCTAAGAAAAATGAAACACGAACTCAAACTTAATGTAATAGATATATCTGACAGCCATGTTGGTAATGCCTCATAAAATTTTATCATCTGAATTTAAGTTTCAAATATCGTCCACTTACAAATCACTATCACAAATTTCAGATATAAGAATACACCAACAGCAAGTCGAAAGGAAAAAAATGGCCTATCGACAAAAAAAAAAAAAACTAACCTTCAAGCTGATCTTCACAACCAATGAATTTGTTTCCGAAGAAACTGAAAGCCTGATTTTTATGGGAAAGGCATCTTCTGAATCATCTTCTATTAGCAAAGGGCTATATACGTCTTTCAAAGCTGCCTGAACATCATTATGCCTGTAGAGTTGAGCAAATCAATGCCCAATAAAGCGGAATGACATCAATTCCCAAAGAATCCTCAGAGAAGTAATATTTTGAGTAAAATACAGTAGCACAACCCTAAAATATAGTAAAAGCATGAATACAGCAATAACTTTTATGAAGATAAAATTTTACAATAAACTATTATAATTACAAAGAATATCCAGAAACTTTTAAGGTTTTATATCATTAAAATGCTCTTAAGTTTCTATTGACATATTTCCTAACTTTGTTTAACCCTAAAAACCTTATTTAGGATTTTTTCCATGTGAAATACGTATCATGGTTATTATTGTATTCAGTATTCTTAAAATTTATCATAGAGCTTACTATTGTGAGAGATATTATTGTTAAACAGTATGCTCTTAAACCAAAAATACCATGATGAACCAAAAACAAAATATGCTTTCCTAAATCCATGTGGAATAAGCATCATGATATATTGAGTTAAGTGTGCTTATACTTATCAGAGTTTACAATTGTTGGAGATATTAACGTTAAGCAGTATGCTGTTGGACCAAAGATAACATGACTGACCAAAAATAAGATATGCCTATAGAGGCTGCACCTTAAATAGAGAAAAAAATTTTAACAAAAAAGTGCTAAATTGACCTATTAATTTTCTTACTATTAATATAACTAAATTTAAGGACAGTATTATATACGGTCCTTTTCTAAGGAAGACATATATCGCGATTAGGGCTGCAAAAGGCCGTAAACAAGCTGAGCTGTTCGTGAGCAACTCGGTTTTCTGCTCAATAAAAATTCGTTCGAACTCGTATAATGAAGTTTGTTTAATAAATGAGCCGAGCTTAAGTATACAAAGTTCGGCTCGCGAAGCTCGTGAACAAGCTCAAATAAAAGTTCGTAAGTCAACTCATAATTTTAATATTTAATAATTTTAATTTAGATGTATAAAATATAAATTCATATTGTAAAAAATATTTTACAAAATATATTATAAGAATAAAATTATAATTCTTATTAAATATATTATAATTTATTTAGTGAATAAATTTTTTCAATTTTTAATGTATAATTTTAATTTATAGTTTAAAATTTCTTTACACTCGTTTAAGCTCATAAACACCAAGTAGCATAGCAAGATAGGCTCGATTATAAACGAATCAAGCCTAAGCTAGCCAAAACTCAACTCGGCTCCACTCGATTCACCCTTAGGGCTGCATATATAGAGAGCTACATGTACAGCATCACTCCCATCATCCTCCAAATTGGTCAACCTCAAACAATAAGAAACAGAGACGCCCCAGAAACCGATGAGAAATAACAGCAGAAGTCACATTCTCCTGCCTCTTCAGTCGTTAAAAAAAAAATCATTTATAGTCAACCCATGGTCCTATAAAGCCTCATCTCATATTATATAGCAGTCTATGATCACATAATTTTTCTGTAGCATTTCTCTGCTTTACTTGTTCTGCTACAATCTAAAATCCTTAGCGTCCTCACCTCCACCATCGTTTCTCATGAACCATCCACTGCACTAAATCTATAGTTACATAAACCCACTAAACTTCACTGTAATTCATGTCAATTTCGTTTATAATGACGAATGCATTAAATTATAGTAGATATTCACATGAACATGCCAAGGAATACTCATTACCTTTGATAATCCTGATTACATTAGAGCATGCAACATGCAACATTCAAAAATTGCTGTAATATAACATCAAATAATTAAAGCAAATAAATTCGACTCACCACTTAAGTGCATGCAGCCACATTGCCCCAGACAACAAAGCATATATTACTGCATCATCATCATCATCATCATCACTCTTTCTATAATCCTCCTCCACCTTCCTTAAATCCAACGCAATGACCTTATCAATATCATCACTCGTCACAGCCACATCATACAACACTCCAATTTCACCACCACCGCATCCACCGCCAATCCTCGCCTCATTCCACCACCTGAAAACAATAAATAAACAATCAGCAAAACAACTATCTAAACAAACAGAAAAAAAAAAATCAAATTCAACAAACGAACCTAAAAGGAAAAATTCAAATTCAATAAACGAACCTAAAAGGAACTAAGTATAGCTTCTGAATGTCATTATCGTCGTCGTCGTAGATAAACGAAGGGTTAAAGAAACTGCTAGAAAGATATGAAGCGGAGGCAGTAGGGATGCCGTTGAGGCGGTGGTCGGAGTTGAGGAAATTGGAGTCCTGGTCGTCGTCGAAATTGAAGGTAGTGGTGGTGTTGTTGTCGTCGTCCATGGAGAAAGTTAGGGTTTGGAAGAAGAAAGATTTGAAACGACGAAGAGCGGAGAAAGAGAGGTGAGCAAGCTTTAAAGGACGATTTTGTGAATAAAGAGAAGAAGAAAAGCTGAGCCAACTTTTTTGATAGAAGACGGCTCATTCATCTACATTACTCTTAGTATCTGCTTTTGCTTTCCATTGCTTCTTTATTAACTTCAAAACAAATACACTTGACTTAAACCCCTACTTTCCGTGCAGCGCAATGTAAATAATATATATTTTAAAATAATTACTTAATTAATTTTAATATATAATAATAATAAAATTAAATAATTAAAGAATATATTTTAGTTAAAATAAAAGATATAATTTTAATAAAAAAATAATATTTTAAATGTAATAAATTAAAGTGCTATATGAAAAATATTTTTATTCAATATGAAGTAGTTTCGTGATATATCAATTCTTATTTTATTTGAGTTTTAGAGTAACTCAATCTCGAATATTAATGGGATAAAATTTATTAATTTTTTATATTTTAAAAAGTTGAAGAATAAAATAACAGTAATTGCTTAATATTTGTTGTAAGTAAATAAGTTTAGAAACATTTTATTTTTAGTTAATGATTGTTGATTGTAAAAATTAATTTTATTAAATTAAATATGAAAATAGAATTTACAAAAATAAGACCTTTCTTTTTTCAAAGTGTTAATAAATAATTTAAGGAAAAACCCTATTTTTGGTCTTCAAAATTTTTCATTGAGTTCCTATTTTTTTAATTTTATTCTATTTGATCTCTATATTTTTATTTTTGTCTTCATTAAATTCTTAAATTTTTATTTTTTATACATTAAATTCCTCCATCAAAATTTCAGTTCTTATATTTTAATATTATATCTAATTAAGCCTTTAAAAAATATATAATTGACTCTCTATATTTTTAAATTGCACTGAATAAATTCTCAAAAGTTTTATTTTTTGCCAGTTAAATTCTTATTTTTTTAGTTTTCTATCTTAATTATTAAAATCTTAAAAGACATATCCTTTCATTAATTTTTTTTCTGGTATGGTTGAAATATAGGCCATTTATTTATAATAAATTTCTATTAATAAAAGATATATATATATATAATATCTATATATATATATATATATTAAATGTTGAGTCTTAAAGTCATTAAACCAAAAATTTGACAAATGTATCTTCATATTTGAGTATTCACCCTAAAATTTAATGTGTCAAATTCTTCAAAATCCTAAAAATCCTAATTTTTATTAAAATTAAAATATTTATTATAATTTTTTAGTATTATTTTTTAACAAAAACACTATTTTATACATATTCTAATTAAAAAATTTCTTTAACTATTATACATACTCTAATAGTAATTTAATAGTCTCAAAATAAATTGTATTATATTTAAAAATAATGGCAATAAAATTAAAGAAAATAAAATTAATGTTATATATTTTATTTTTAATTTATTTGGTTACCTTTTTCTCTTTATAAAAATTATTATTTTAAAATATATATATTTTATTCAATATAAAATATTTTAATTATACTACATCTAAAATAATATTTTTCTGTTTCATTAGAAATTATATTTTTTATTCTAATTAAAACATCTACCTTTAATTCAATTAATAACATTTTTTTTATTTAACATAAGTAAAAATACGTAATTTATCAATTTTTTTATTTTTTTATTTTATTTCTCCAATTATTATTATTATTACTATACATATTAAAAATATATATATGTACTTTTAATAAAACATTATTAAATAAAATCGTTATAATAACTTTCTAAATTTTCACCTTTATATTTAATGAATTTGTAATTTGTAATTTATTAAAATTATTTAATAACTATATTAAAATGTGTATATTATTTAAAGTCCGCGCAACCCGCGGATCTACAACTATTTAAAAATATGTATAATAAAATTTCAAATTAAATATATATGATAAATATTTTTTTTATCTATTTTGATATAAAATGTATTAATTAGTCATCAACATTTATATACCTAATTAATAAATTTGTAATTTCATTAAATTTTTTTCTCTAAAGTAACCTAATAAAACTATTAAGAATCTAAATAGTTATTTTTTCAATTACTTTCTTATCAAATTTACCTTGTATAATTTGAAACTTTTTTAATTTAGTGAATTAAAATTTATATGTAAATTATTTACTTATACAAATGTTAAATAATGTTTTAAATATTTTCATATATTTGCTAATTGATAGATAAATTTAATAAATAAAAGCATTTGTATCTTAATTATATGCACGAATTATTGTAGCTTTAAGGTCACCTGAATTATAAAATATTTTATTAATAAAAAAATTTGGCTAATATAAATTTTTATTTATTAAATTTTTATATTTTAATTAATGATGATCTAAAATTTAATTTTATTATGTGTTCAAAAGTTATATTAGTTACATATTTAATTAGAATTTTAAATTAGTGAAATCACAAATTTATTAATTTTTTATACAAATACCAATAACTAGCTAAAATATTTTTGAATCAAAAATATAAAATTTTTGGCATTTATATATTTAAATTAAATTTGTATTATAAATATTCTTAAAAATTATACACAATTTTATCAATGGAAATTTATTAGAAATTGATAATCTATATTTTTAACTAGATAAAAAAAAAGAAGGAAAAAGTACATTTAAGTACCATGTGGTTTAGGCTATTTTCAGATAGAGAACTGCGGTTTACTTCGTGACAAAAAAATATTATGCACTTAACGCCGTTAGCATATAAAAATATTTCTTACTAACTTTGTTAGGTTTGCTGATGTGGCATGGGCAAAGTTGAACTTTCACTATAGATAGTCACATGAATTATCTACTTTTGACTTTAACTTACCCCACCTTCCCCACTGTCCACCTTTTTTTTGGATTTTTCTTACATTTTCACCCTTTAATTAAATAATTTTTATATCCTAAAATTTAAATAATTAAAAAAATATTTATATTCTTAATAATTTAGATAAAAATTTATAAAGAATTATCTAAAATATTTTATAAATATATAATTTAAAAATAAAAATTTTAAATGATAAAATTTTATTAAATTAAAAAATTTAAACTTTTAACTTATTAATATTTTTTTCAAAAAAAAATTTGTTAATATTTATTTTAAAAAAAATTATAAGCATTAACTTATTCAACCTTTGTCAAATTCTTGAAGTTAACCTTAATAGAAAATTTTTAAACCTCTTTTTATTGGGTTCACAAGCCATTTTTATCTAATCTATTTATTATTATTAGATTATTTTCTATTTTATTGTATAATTAATATTTATTAAAATATAATATAATTAATTATTAAAATATAATATTAAAATATAAAATGTAGTAGAAAATACATATAGCGCATACGGTGTCAAATTAAATTATTTTATTTAAATTTAAATAAAATAAGGAGATGATGCTGGTGCATCAAGTGACAGCACTCTCAAGTAATTACCTAGTACCCATATATTATTTCTAATAAGTAGTGCTTCCATTAGAACAATAAGTATACGATATCATACACGTATTGTATCAATAGCAATCAACGATATTCGTAATTACAGAAACCAGCAAAAGAAAAATGCATCATATAATATAACTTCAAATTCTCCACTATCAGAATCTGAAAATTGAAATGATGAATAATAATTCAGTTTCACTGGAACTGAACAGTGTTAATTAGACTTAAATGCGAAAGCAATTAATATATATGATCCTAATAGAACAATCAAATTAACCAAAATATTAAATCATGACATAATTATAAAAGTTACAGTAAAGGAAAACTTACTTGAAGAATCCATCACGAAAATTAAATATCCCAAGCAATAATATATATGTTTTCCTATGCCAAATCCGTAACACTTAAATT